>PVKU01012023.1:0-38782 GCA_004027475.1 Anoura caudifer
TATGTTAAAGGACTGTGCCATGGATTAGCAGCTCTGCATGTCCCTGCTCCATGTGTCCCTTCCCCCAACTCACACCTGTGGGGGAAGGGGTGAGGACATCTTATATGTCCCTCTAATATTTCCTGGACACCCTGAGTTCTGGGCCCATTCCAAATCCCTATTTTGGGGGCCCCCCTCCTGGCTGCACCCTGCATCAGGGATAAGAGAAACACTATAAAATAGACTTCATTTTACCAGAAGAAGATAAACAATTAACACCTAAGAGTGTGAATTTCTATAATGGACCTCTGTTGCTTTTGTCTGTGGTAGGCAGTTAGACAGAATTGAGCAGAGCAAGGATGATAGGCCAGGTACAGAAGATCAACAGGGTGGAAATCCCCGGGGTACCTAGTAACAGGCAAAACTGGGGAAAGAAGGACCTTACCCCTTGGATAACCTTTCCTCCACTAGCATATTGATGGTAATGTACTTTTGTAATGGGGTGCAGCCAGGGCTCCAACCAAACAAGGATTTGTAACAGGGTGTTCAGAAATTATAAAATACAGGATATCCTCACCACCACAAGTCTGGACTGGGGGATAGGACACATGGAGCAGGGCCATTGAGAGTTATTTTGCATATTGACAGTTGGCCAGCTTCATACCTGATATGCAAAAATGGTTATTTTACATATCTATAACTGCTGGCTATCTTCAGGGATATGTTGAGTAGCTGTAGCTATGCTTTGAGTCAGGGAGATGGGAGTGACTTCAATCATGATGTAATGGGGGCAGCTCCCCCTAGTTACAGCACCTGTGTGAAAACTTGGAAATGGTTCGTACTACACCACTGGGCCACACCTGTCCAGACTAACTGTGGCAGCCAAGGAAGGCTGGAAAAATACAAGAATGCTGGCAGGTATAGACAATTGTGGGAGGAGTCGGAAATGGGGTTGCAGAGGAAGAGTCACGCTGGGATTTAAACGCAGGTGCAGCAGCCATGTGGATTGGAACCATGTGGGTTTGCACCTCCCTTTACCACATGGCTTGGAAAGCAGGAGAGACAATGTAGGACTAGGGATGGGGACAACACAAAACCTTTCAGGGAAGGAAAGGACTCTTGCTGGTGGGCCTTGAGAAGGTGCCACGTGGGTTTGGATTAAGGACTGGAGATGTAGTGAGATAGTTGATGGTTCTGGGAACCTCAGGAGGCCTGCCAACCAACCAAGCACAGATGACTAAGAGGAACCAAGAGAAGTGAACTGAGGACTTCTAATTTTTTTTCCTGAGATACAGTACCCAAGACTAGCCTGCCAGGGCAAAGGGGCAAGGAAGGACTATGTGTGTTTGTGGATATTTTAAGGGTCTTTGGGATTTTAACAAAGACATTAAGTCATTACTCTTAGTCTGTATAACTTTAGAATAAATAGTTCCCTTCCTTTTCATCAAACTCTGGCATTGAGAGCTATAATTCCAATTCCCTTGTGGCAGGCGAAGAATCCACAGTGGCAGAGGGACCCCATGACCCCTGGGTCTGTTCCGTAACACTTGGGACCCCCTGACCTTTCACAATGCTGGTCATGCAGCTTGGACCCTCCCCTGACCTTTCCTCCCCTGGAATGTCACTAGTCATGTGGTAGACCCCCTTAGAGGGGGAACATGGGGCCAATGAGTAGCTTCATGCAACTTCAAACAGGGTCCTTGCATGACCATTCCCTTAAGCATTAAATCCTAGAGATAACATCCAGGCCTCAATTGCGTTTCAGCTCCAAGCTCAGGAAAGCACCAAGGCCAGTTGGGACAATGCCATGGCTGATATCAGGACCAACTGCAATGATTAATGACCTCCTGCCCTGGCACTGATTAATCGATAGAGACCATGAGCTTGAAATGACACACCTGGAAAAGATGATGACTAGTCTATTGAGATACTCCCCTGGGGCTTCTCCTAAATTCCCCACTCTCAAAAGCCCCTATGGCAGAAGACCTAACATGCTCTCCCTCTCAGGAATACACCCCAGCCTTTCCCCTCCCTTTCTCCCTTTTCTTCTCCCCCCAGACAAGTTATCTTTACCCTCCTTTCTCCTAAGAGCCAAGGTCTCTTTTTTGCCTCTGTAACTTGTTTCCTGAGCCCATTTCTTCTACAGATCACTTTTAACTCTGTGACTTTCTAAATAAACTTTCTTTCATAGTTTGAGTCTTGGTTCTGAATTCTTTCTTATCCATAACTCAAGTACCATGATTGCTGAATCAAGGTCTGGTTTAACCTCACAAGTTTCACCACCATAAACATGTTCAACATGTTTGCCTCTTTCACTTGAGTGGAACCTCCCTTTCTTGTGGGGGAACACAGTTCATATGGTTTTAATCCTACCTTGGCCATTGGGATGGTTTTATGGCATGGGAATGGTCTTATAACCCAGGACTGACCAATCAGAATAATTCTCTGTGGCCCCCAGTGATTGGCCCAGGGATGAGCCCATGAAATAAGATGAGCCAAGGTGCTCCAGCTGACATTGCTACATGCAAGTCTGGGGTGGCTGATGCTCATCCTTTCATGCCTGTACCTCTTTGAAGGGAATCTGTATGAGAATGAAAGCAAGCAGAAGTAATGAATGGAGAAAGTTGGAACTCCTTGATCTAGCTGGGCCTACAGCTAATTGAAACCCCATTTCTACTTCACACATACATGAGCCAATACATTCTCTCTTTTTTTGAGTTATGTTGTATAGAGCTTCCGACACAGGCAACCACAATATTTCCAAATAACACGCTTTCATATTTTACTTGGGAAAATGAATTAAATAAAAAGGACTACCTTGCTTTATGTAATTGGTCTCATTCAAAAGATGAGGATAAATAAATTTTGTGGATCAAATCATATGATGGGTAGCAGAATATGCAACCCCAAAATATGCACCTTTCACATAAGGATCATTTAAAGCTAATTATTAAGCAAGTGAAACTGAAGGATCTAATTATCTTCAGTTTCTCTAATTATTGAGAAACTAAAGATAGAGAGTCCCTGAAAGTAGAGTGGAAATTATCCATTTGTAAAGTACATTTACATTTGAAAGTGGCCTGTAGCAGGAAGAAAGATATAATCAGATCTCATTTTTTTTCACCTGAGAGGCTTATCTGCACAGCAGGGCAACCTTTGTTTAACACTTTTCTCTGACATCCCTGTGAATTGCCTTCCTCTCTTTGAAGCCTCAAACCCCTATCTCTTTCTTTGGCTCAGGAATTGCCTGGCTGCCTTTTGAGTCATATATCTTGGTGGGACTTCCATGCATACCATACATAGGCTCTAGTCATGCTTAGTTGTCTTTAACTTCATTTAAAACAATTTTGTTAGATAATATTGTGATAGCTGTCATATCAGCATGCATTTAAAAAACTTAAAAAACTGATGTTTTGTGCAGCCATTTTAATATTGAAAAGGGAAGAAAATATGTAACATTTTTGGTGTATTGTGCTTTATTATTTCAAGAAAGGTAAAAATGCAACTGAAATGTCAAAAAAGATTTTTGCAGTGAATGGAGAAGGTGCTGTGACTGATTAAACACGTCAAAAGTAGAAATGGGAGGGAGGTGGGGAGGGCTGGGGCGGTGGGCTGGGATTTGAGTAAAAGACAGAAAACTGTACAAGAACAACAATAAAAATAAAAATAAATAATACCTTGTTAAAAGGAGACTTTTTGGGAGTCTTTTATAGTACAAATTGTTTTTTTAAGGAAAGGTATTACAAACCAAATGGAAAGGTGCAAGTAACAGTGATTCTGAGAGTGCTACTCAACTGGCTTTCATGATCTCAGGAAAAAAGCAATGACTTTAATGATTTCATTATTTCTGGCTTTAATTCTCACCTTTGTAGGTTTAGAAATTTCATTTACTTTGTGTAATAAAATGTCCCTAAGCAAAAGTTTCACATTAAGCAAGCTCAGAGAGACTAAAGTAGAAAACCAAAATGCCAATTGATTAATGGACAATGAGAAAGACAATCATCCATTGGACCAGAATCCTGGCATCTGTTCATTGCTAGCTTCATTATACACATATATAAATGAGACATGCTCTTTATGTAATATAATCACCCATCAACCACAAAACTTTCTTAAGTGAAAATTTACCATGCAAGTATTTACTTCTGCATAACTTCTATAGCACAAGGACATAGTCTGTTATATTAGTTACTTCTGGAAATGTGGAATTGATAAGAGAAGGTGGCAAATGGTTATTTGCAAAACAGTAAGTGTTTTACAATGCAGCCAAAAGAGAGCAGACCTGATCCCTGAATTTGGAGTTGCATCAGTTAATAAGGAAAGGACTAAGATGTGTGAAAATTTTCTCTAGGACTATGATGATATGTTAAAATCAGAAAAGCACATCACTTTTAATTGGAGGGAGATACACACACATCAAATTGCCATGTAGTAGGCATATTATCCACAACAAAGCAAAATGAATTTATAAGTTTCTAATAATGTTGAAGAAAGGACAGGAGTGGAAATAAGTTATACTGGATTTAGGTTTGGACATACCTGTTTTAGAAAAAGAACACAAAATCATTAACAAAAAATTAGATACAAAATGCATACCAGTCTGAACCAAATGCAAATAGCCTTTTACAAACTTTACAAAAAACACAACCATGTGACAAACACCTTGCTAGGGTCCCTTCCAGGATTTAGAAGTTGCTCCTGCAAATGAGAAACTTTGAAGCATAAGGTTATTTGCTTTATGGTAAATTCATATTTGAGGAAAGTAATCATTTACTGTCCAGAAAGTAGGTACAGTCATGTGCCATGTAATGACATTTCCATCAATGATGATCCACATATGCAATGGTAATCCCATCAGGTTATAATAGAGCTCAATTTTCCCTACTGCCTAGTGACATCATAGCCATTGTAATATCATAGTGCAATGCTTTACCAATGTGTTCCTCATGATGATGGTGTAAACAACCCTACTGCACTGCCAGTCATATAAAAGTGTACTGCATAGTATATTATTTACATAAGTAATACTTGATAATAAATAACTATATTACTGGTTTATGCATTTACTATAATACTTTTTGTCATTATCTCAGAGCGTACTGTTTCTACTTATACAAAATTTTCTGTTTAGCTGAGTTGGTTGGATCATTGTCCTATACACTGAGTGGTTGTGGGTTTGACTTCTGGTCAAAGTACATACCTAGGTTACAGGTTTGATTCAGGTTGGAGCTCATACAGGAGGCAACTGGTCTGTTTTTCTCTCACATGGATGCTTATCTTTCTCTCCCTTGCCCCCTCTCTCCAAAAGTCAATACAAATATTTACTTTAAAATACTGCTGTAAAACAGTGTGCCATGTTACACTGGCAGCAGCCTCATACATCATGTTTACTACATTTCTTGATTGCATTATTTTCTCTAGTGCTGGATTTAATATCAGGTCATTTTGTTCAGTAATATGCTGCACAGACTTGTAGCCAAGGGGCAATCTATGCTGTCACAAAGGGTAGGAGTTCCTTCTTTCTTTGTGCTGCATAGTATTCTATTGTGTAAATGTACCACACCTTTTTGATCTACTCATTTACTGATGGGCACTTAGGTTGCTTCCAGCATTTGGCTATTGTAAATTGCACTGCTATGAGCATTGGGGTGCATACGTTTTTCTGAATTGGTGATTCAGGATTCTCAGGGTATAGTACCAGAAGTGGAATCACTGGATCAAAAGGCAGATCCATCTCTAGTTTCTTGAGGAAATTCCATACTGTTTTGCACAATAGCTGCACCAGTGTGCATTCCCACCAACAGTGCACCAGGGCTCCCTTTTCTCCAAAAGCTCACCAGCAGTTGTTGTTTATTGATTTATTAATGATGGCCATTCTGACTGGTGTGAAGTGGTATCTCATTGTGGTTTTAATTTGCCTCTCTCTGATGTGAGAGAGATGTGGAGCATTTTTTCATGTGTCTATGGGCCCTATGTATGTCCTCCTTAGAGAAGTACCTGTTCAGGTCCTTTGCCCATTTTCTGATTGGATTTCTTGTCTTCCTGGTGTGGAGTTGTGTGAGATATTTATATATTTTGGAAATCAAACCCTTGTCTGAGGTATCATTGGCAAATACATTTCCCAATATTGTTTATCCCTTTCCATTTTATTGAAGTTTCCTTCAGCCATGCAGAAGCTTTTTATTTTCATGAAGTCCCATTTGTCTATACTCTCTTGTATGTGCCCTGTTCTAAGGGACATATCAATGAAAGTGTTGCTGCATGGAGTATCTGAAATTTCCCTGCCTACGTTCTCCTCTAGGACTTTTATGGTGTCATGCCTTATATTTAAATCTTTTATCCATTTTGAGTTTATTTTGGTTTATGGTGTAAGTTGGTCTAGTTTCATATTTCTGCCTGTAGTTGTCCAGGTCTCCCAACACCATTTATTGAAGAGGCTATTTTTATTCAATTTTATATTCCTGTCCCTTTTCTCAAATATTAACTGGTTGTATTGACATGGGTTTATTTCTAAGCTCCCTATTCTGTTCCATTGGTCTATTTGTCTGTTCTTATACCAGTGCCAGACTGTTTTGATTACAGTGTCCTTGTAATAAAGTTTGATATCAAGCATTATGATCTCTCATACTTTGTTTTGCTTTCCTATAATGTCTAAGGTTATTTGGGTCATTTATGGTTCCATATACATTTTTAAAATATTTCTTCTATACCTGTGAAATATGACATTGGTATTTTGATTGGGATTGCATTGAATCTATAGATTGCTTTTGGTATTATGGACATTTTAATTATGTTAATTCTTCCAATCCATGAACATTGTATATGCTTCCATTTATTTGTGTTTTCCTTAATTTCTTTCTTCAGTGTTGTGTAGTTTTCTGAGTACAAGTCTTTTACCTCCTCAGTTAAGTTTCTTCCTAAGTACCATATTTTTGGACTATAAGATGCACCCCACAAATTTGGAAGGAATAATGGTTCTTAATGTTGCTGTTGGGTTCTGTTTACACTTACATTGGTGGAATATTATGTTATTTATGTTATTAAATATTTTACCACATTTTTGCTTCAAAATTTTTTTTTCTATTTTCCTTTAAAATCTAGGCACATCTTATGGTCCGAAAAAATATGGTATTTTATTTGCCTTATTGTTATAGTAAATGGATTTTTTTCCTAATTTCCATTTCTGATATTTCATTGTTGGTGTACAAAAATGCCTTCAATTTCTGAATATTGACTTTGTATCCTGCCATTTTGCCAAATTAATTTGTTAGGTCAAGTAATTTTTTAAAAATAGTTTATTTATTTTTAGAGAGAGGAGAAGGGAGGGAGAAAGAGAGAAATATCAATGTGTGGTTGCTTCTCAAACAACTCCTAATGGGGACCTGGCCCACAACACAGGCATGTGCCCTAGATTGAGAATTGAACCAGCAACCATTTGGTTCACAGGCCAGTGCTCAATCCACTGAGCCTTACCAGCCAGGGCTAGGTCACGTAATTTTTTTGTGTGGAGTCTATAGGTTTTTTATGTACACTGTCATGTCATCTGCAAACAGTGATAGCGTTACTTCCTGCATTCCAATTTGGATGCCTTTTATTCCTTTCTCATGTCTGATTGCTGTGACTAGAACTTCAAATACTATTGTGAATAGAAGGAGTGAAAGCAGACACCTTTGTCTTATACCTGATCTTAGTGGGAAAGATTTTAACTTTTGCCCAATGAGTATGATGTTGGCTGTAGGTTTTCTGTATATAGTCTTTATTATGTTGAAGTATGCTTCCTCTATTCCCACTTTCTGAGTGCTTTTATCATACATGGGTGCTGTATATTACCAAATGTTTTTCAGTATCTATTGGTATGATCATATGTTTTTTTGTCTTTTACATTGTATATGTAGTGTGTTACATTTATTGATTTCTGTACATTGTACCATTCTTGCATCCCTGGTATGAATCCCACTTAATCATTGTGTATGATCTTTTTAATGTATTGCTGGATCCAAATTGCTAATATTTTGTTGAGGGTTTTAGTGTCTATGTTCATCAATGATATTGATCTGTAGTTTTCTTTCTTTTTTGTATCTTTACCTTGTTTTGGAATTAGGATAATACTGGCCTCATACAAAGAGTTTGGGAGTCTTCCTTCTTCTTGGAGTTTTCCAATAATTTGAGAAGAATTGGGGTTAGATCTTCTCTACATGTTTGGTCAAATTCTGTTGTGAATTTGTCTGGCACAGGGCTTTTGTGTGCCAGGAATTTATTGATCATTGCTTCAATTTCACTAGCTGATTTCAGTCTATTCAGACTTTCTGCTTATTCTTGACTCAGTTTTGGAGGAATATATATTTCTAGAAATTTTTGAGTTTCACCTGGGTTTTGAAAGTTCTTGGCATATATTTGTTCATAGTAATTTCTTATGATCCTTTTTATTTCTGTGTTATCAGTTGTAATTTTGCCTCTTTCATTTCTGATTTTATTTGTTTTAGGTCATCTTTTTTTCTTGATGAATCTGGTTAGAGGCTTGTTGATTTTGTTTACTTTTCAGAGAACTATATCCTGGACTTATTGATCCTTTGGATTGTTCTATTAGTTTCTATGCCATTTCATTCTACTCTGATTTTGATTATTTCTCTACTTCTTGCTGTGGGTTTGTTGTTGTTGTTGTTCCTCTAGTTTTTGTAGATATTGGTTTAGGTCATTTATTTGAAATGTTTCTATCTTTTTAGGTCAGCCTGTATTATTGTGAACTTCCCTCTTAGGGATTATCTTTGCTGTGTCCCAGAGGTTTTTAGTTGTTGTGTGTTTATTTTCATTTTTTTCTGGAAACTTTTTGATGTCTTCCTTGATTTCATTAGTTAGCCTTTCATTGCTTAAAAAACATGTTATTATTATAATGTAATTAGAGTTCTGGCCAAGATGGAGGCATAGGTAGAGACCCTTCACTTCCTCGCACAACCAAAAGGAGGATAACAAACAATCTGAAATCAATAGACAACAAAAAGCACTAGAAAATCAAACTGCATGGACCTCCAATAACAAAGGAATTTAAAAAAAGATCAGCCAGAACAACCAGACTGGTAAGGTGGAGGACCACTCAGGCAACTCAGAAAAACCAAGGGGAAGCATGAACCTTGGTGGTAGGGCTGGCTGCTGAGCTCAGTGGCCCACATGGTGAGGATTGATTTAAGGGGACTCAGAGGTGGCTGTGGGCTGTGGTGGTTGTGGTGGTAGAAGCTCCCAGTCTCATATGAGAGTCCATTGAAAAGGGCACTAGAGATGAGCAGTCAAGACTCACTGTTCCCTCTCTGCCCTGTCCCCCACAGGCAGTACTGCAGTGTAGCAAAGAGGGTTGCCCTACCCAGGTGAATATCTAAGGCCCCACCCCCTACAACCTATCAGCTGTGCCAAGACAAAGAAATATGGCCCAAATGAAAGAACAGAGTAAAGCCTCAAAAAGAGAGCTAAGTGAGGAGAAGGTTGCCAACCTATCTAATGAAGAATTTAAAGCCCAGGTAATCAAAATGCTCACAGATCTGATTAAGCTTGGTTGAAAAATGAAAAAAAAAATGAAGGATACTGAAAGTGAAATAAAGCAGAATGTTCAGGGAACCAACAGTGACAGGAAGAAAACAAGGTCTCAAAACAATGATTTGGAACAAAAGGAAAAATAAACATCCATCAAAATCAAGAAACAAGAATTTGAAAAAGTGAAGAGAGTCTTACAAACTTCTGGGACAACCTGAAATGTTCCAATATCTGAATCATAGGGATGCCAGAAGGAGAAGAGGAAGACCAAGAAATTGAAAACTTATTTGAACAAATAATGAATGAAAACTTCCCCAATCTGGAGAGGGAAATAGACTTCCAGGAAGTCCAGGAAGCCCAGAGAATCCCAAAGAAGTTGGACCCAAAGAGAAACACACCAAGGCACATCATCATTAAGTTACCCAAGATTAAAGATAAAGAGAAAATCCTGAAAGAAGCAAGAGGAAAGGAGACAGTTACCTGCAAAGTAGTGCCCATAAGGCTATCAGCTGATTTCTCAAAAGAAACCTTGCAGGCAAGAAGGGGCTGGAAAGAAGTATTTGAAGCCTTGAAAGGCCAGGACCTATATCCAATATTACTCTATCCAGCAAAGCTTTCATTTAGAATGGAAGGGAATTAAATGCTTCCCAAATAAGGTCAAGTTAAAAGAGTTCATCATCACCAAGCCCTTATTATATAAAATGTTAAGGGGACTTATCTAAGAAAAAGAAGATCAAAAATATGAACAGTAAAATGACAACAAACTCACAGCTATCAACAAATGAACCTAAAAGAAAAGAAAAACAATGAAAACAAAAGCTAAGCAAATAACCAGAGCAGTAACAGAATCAGAGAAATGGATATCACATGGAGGGCTTTCGGTGGGGAAGGGGAAGGGAGGAATAGGAGAAAAAGATACAGGGAAGAAGAAGCATGGTGAGTAGACATAAGGTAGGTGGGAAGAGATAAAAAATGGTATGAGAAACAGAGGGCTCAAATAACTGATATGTACAACCCAAGGACATGAAATAAGGCAGGAGAATGCTGGAGGGTTGGGGAGGGCAGGGCATACGGGTGATAGTGGGGGACAATTGGGAAAACTGTGATAGCATATTGAATAAAAATATTAATAAAATCTTAATATAAAAAATAAAAACATGTTATTGAGTCACCATGTATTTGGCTGTTTTTGAGTTTTTCTTGAGGCTGATTTCTAGTTTTAAGCCATTGTGATCCAAAAAAATGCTTGATATGATTTTTTTTTTTTTTTTGATTTCTTGGAAGACTTGTTTTGTGTTCTATCATGTGGTCTGTCTTTGAAGATGTTCCCCTAAAGGAGCAAAATATACATTCTTGCCAACCTGTTTTTAAAAGTAGCTGTATCATTTTAAATTTACACCAGTAATTGGTCAGGGTTCCAGTTATTCACATCCTTGCCACATTTCTATTGCTTACCCTTTTTTATAGTTATTCTAATAGGTGTGAAGTGGTACTATATCATTGTAGTCTTGATTTGCATTTCCTTAGTAACTAATGCTGTTGGACATCTATTCATGGGCTATATCGGCCCTTTGTATATCTCCTTTAGAGAAATGTTTACTCACCTTCTTTTTTTAGAGTACCAAAATGCCATAAATATTTTAAATAATTTTTATTGTTATTCTATTACAATTTTCCTAATGTTTCTCCCTTTGCCCTCCTCCACCAGTTCCATCCCTTGCTCCCACAGACAATTCCTACACTGTTGTCCATATACATGGGTCATTCATACATTTTTTTTGACAGGTCCCTTCCCCTTCTTTCCACATTACTATCCTCCGCATATGCCTCCCCTCTGGTCCCTGTCATGTTTCCATGCCTATTGTCTATTTTGTTCATGAGTTTATTTTATTTCTTAAATTCTTCTTATAGGTGAGAGCATACAGTATTTGTCTTTCACCCACTCACTGGCTTATTTCACTTAGCATAATATTCTCCAGTTCCATCTGTGCTGTTGCAAAAGGTAGGAGTTCTTCCTTTTTTCTGCTTCATAGTATTCCATTGTGTAAAGGTACCACAGATTTTTGATCCACTCACTTACTGATGGGCACTTAGGCTGTTTCCACAACTTGGCTATTCTATATAGCAGTGCTATGAACATAGAGGTTCATAAGTTTTTTGATTTAGTGATTTGGAATTCTTAGGGCTTATTCCCAGCAGTAGAATTGCTAGTTCAAAAGGCAGTGCCATTTTTAGTTTTTTGAGGAAATTCCATACCATTTTCCATTGTGACTGCACCAGTCACTGTATTCCCACCAACAGTACGCTAGGGTTACTTACTTTTTCTCCACAACCTCTCCAGCACTTGTAGTTTGTTGATTTATTTATGGTGGCCATTCTGACTGGTGTGAAGTGGTATCTCATTGTGGTTTTAGTTTGGATCTCTCTGATGGTTAGTGATGCTGAACACCCTTTCATATGTCTACGGACCATCTCCTTGGAGAAGTGTCTATTTGGGTCCTTTGCTCCTTTTTTAATTGGATTGTTTATCTTCCTGGTATTGAGTTATATGAGTTCTGTATATATTTTGGACATCAAATATTTGTCTGACATATCATTGGGTATATGTTCTTCCATATGATCTGTTCCCTTTTTATTTTAATGGTTGTTTCTTTAGTTATGCAGAAGCTTTTTAATTAGATGTATCCCATTTTTTTCTCCCTTTATTTCCTTTGCCCTAGGAGATATAGCAGCAAAACTATTGCTACATGGAATCCAAAATATTACTGCCTATCTTTTCCTCTAGGACATTTATGGTGCCATAGCTTATGTTTAAGTTTTTTTTATTCACTTTGCATGTATTGTGGTATATGGTGTAAGTTGGTGGTCTAGTTTCATTTTCTTCTTGTACCTGGCCAGTTCTCCCAGTATCATTTATTGAAGATGCTATTATTACTTCATTGTATGTCCATGTCCCCTTCGTCTAGTATTAATTGACCATAGAGACTTCAGTTTATTTCTGAGTTCTCTGTTCTGTTCCATTGATATATATGTCTGTCCTTATGCCAGTACCAGTATGTTTTGATTACCATGGCCTTGTAGTATAGTTTGATATCACGTATTGTGACCCCTCCTGCTTTGTTCTTTTTTCTCAGTATTTCTGAGGCTAATTGGGGTATTTTTTGGTTCCATATACATTTTGAAATATTTTATTATATCCATGAAATATATCATTGGTATTTTAATAGGAATTGAGTTGAATCTATAGATTACTTTGGATAGTATGGACATTTTAATGATGTTAATTCTTCCACTCCATGAACACTATTTATGTTTCCACTTATCAAGTTCTTTGCCATTTTTCAAATTGGGTTTGTAGCTTTCATATTGTCAAATTGTAAGAGCTCTCTCAATATGATGGTTATTAGAGTCATACAATAAATGATTTGTAAATATATTCTCCCATTTTATGAATTGTGTTCTCATCTTTTTTATTATTGTTCAAATACAGTTGTCTCCATTTCCCCCTACACACTCCCCCATGCCCCACACCTCCCCACCTCCCACCCTCGATCCTACCCCCCTTCAGCTTTGTCCATGGGTCCCCTATACATGTTCCTTGATAACCCTTCCCCTTCTTTCCCATATTATCTCTCTCCCCCCCGGTCACTGTCAGTTTGTTCTTTATTTCCATGTCTCTGTTTCTATTTTGCTTCCTTGTTTGTTTTGTTGATTAGGTTCCACCTATAGGTAAGATCATATGGTATTTGTCTTTTACTGCCTGGCCATTTCACTTAGCATAATGCTCTCTAGATCCTTCCATGATGTCATGAAGGGAATATTTTCTCACTTTCTTGTTAGTTATCTTTAGAACATATTAAAAAAAAATCTGATTCATCTGTTTCCTTTTGTTGCTCATGCTTTTCATGTTATATTTAAGAAACCATTGTCTAAATCAAAGCCACAAGGAGTTATATGTATATTTACTTCAGAGTCATTTATAGTTTTAGTTTTTACATTTGGGTTGTTAATCCATCTTAAATTTTTGTATATGATGTGTAGGATATGAGTTTTTGTATTTGAATTTTGTCCTTACACATGGCTATACAGTTGGATATAGTACCATTTCTTGAAAAGACTATTTCTTAATTAAATCATCTTGGCCCACTTGTTGAAAATTATTTGACAATATATGTGAGGGTTTACTTCTAGAATCTCAATTATATCCTACCAATTTATATGTCTATTTTTATGGTAGTGCCACACAGTGTTGGTTATTGTAGCTGTGCAGTAAGTTTTAAAATAAAGAATTGTGATTCCTCCTACTTTATTGTTTTGTCTATTTTGGATTTCTTACAATTCCAAATAAGTTTTAGTATATGCATGTCAATGTCTCCAACAAAACACAGCTAGGATTTTGATAGAGATTGCATTGACTCTGGGGATTTAGATAGTATTGCCAAGTTAATAATATTAAATATTCCAACTCATTAATAATGTATTTCCATTAATTTATATCTTCTTAAATTGCTTTTAATAATTGTTTTAGTTTTCAACGTGCAAATTTTAAACCACTTTTTATTTTGTATTTCTAATGTTATTTTAAAGTGGAAGTATATTCTTAGTCTTATTTTTAGACTCTTTATTGGTAGTAAACAAAAAATACAGTTGATTTTTGTATATTGATCTTATATCATGCAACCTTACTGAACTCATTAACTCCAATATATTTTTTGTGGGTTCCTCAACATTTTTACATGAAAAAATCTGTCTTCTTAAAAACAGAGGTAGTTTTAGTGTTTTCTTTCCAATTGGGATATATTTTATTTCTTTTTCGTGCTGAATTTATCTGGCTAGGACCTCCAGTACAATAATGAATAGAAGTGGTGAGAATGGGCATCCTTGACACCTTCCTGATTTTAGTGGGTAAGAATTCAGTCTTTCACCATTAAGTATGATGTTATCTGTGAGATTTTCAAATGTCCTTTATGAGGTGGAAAAAATTCCCTTCTATTCCTTAGTGTTGAATCATGAAAGCGTGCTAGGTTTTTGTCAAATGTTTTCCTATATCTACTGAGATGCTGATGTAGTTTTTGTCCTTTTTTCTATTAATATGGTGTATTATATGAATTACTTTTTACATGTTTAACTACCATTGCAGCCTGGAATAAACCCCACTCGATGATGATGTATAATCTTTTTATATAATGCTAGATACTGTTTGCTAGTATTTCATTAAGGATAGCTTTGATATCAGGGACATATTGGCATCTTCCAGAGAGTTACGAATTTTTGTCCCTCTTCTAGTTTTTGAAAGTTTTTGAAAAATTGATCTTAATTCTTAAACAATAGGTTAAAATTAATCAGTTAAGCAATCTAATCTGGACTTTTCATGTGAGAATATTTTTGATTTACTAATTAAATCTCATATAAGTTTTCTTATGCTTACTGCTTTGCACTGTATACCAATTTCATCCTTTAATTTTCAACCTATTTACATCTTTATATTAAATGTGTAGCTTTTGTAGATAGTGTATAGTTTTTTTGTTAGTATCCATCTCACAATTTTTTCTTTTTAACAGAAATGATTAATACATTTACATTTCAACTACTTATTGATATGGTTATATTTAAGTCTTCCAGTTTACTGTTTTTCAATTGGTTATACCTGATTTTCATTCTTATGTTTCCTGCATGATTTTAGCTAATAAATTTTTATCCTATATTAATTCTTCCATTGCCTTGCAAGATATATCATTTTGCACACTTTTTTAGCAGTTGCTCTGGAGATCACATTTTGCATCTTACCCTATCACAATCTCCTGAGACTGAATGTTGAATTACCTCTAGTAAAATATATCAACCTTTCAATAATATATTTCTAATAATTATCCCACATACTTAGTGTAATAGTATAGATATATTTCATGTAATTAAATATAAATAAATAAATATAAAAATAAATATATTTTACAGACTGTCTGGAAAAAGTCCAGTTATTGTCAATATAACAAGAACAGTTTATGTGACATCTATGTAACTGGCATCCAAGGTGAGTGGACTAGAATGCACATGTGTGAACAATGGTGACTTTACTATACTTATCAGTGGAGGTGGTAGGCACTGTTGAGTGAGCATGTGTACTATGTGTTCATCACATTCAAAATGACTGAGCAAGTAGAGCAACAAATCTGCATCAAATTTTCAAATTTTGCATTAAGCTTGAACATTCCTCCACAGAAACTATTTGGATGATTCAGAAGGCCACAGCTTTGGGCAACTGGTGATTGGAAGGTTCATCACAATGACATGCTTACTCATACATTACATCTCATGCAGAGGTTTTTGGTGAAACATCAAATCACCCAGGTGACTCAGCCCCCCCTACAGCCCAGATTTGACACCCTGTGACTTATGGCTTTTCCCAAAACTAAAACCACCTTTGAAAGGGAAGTGATTTTAGACTCTCAATGAGACTCAAGAAAATAAAATGGAGCAGTTGATGGAGCTTGGGAGAACAGTGTGAGGAGGTCCCAAAGTGCCTACTTTGAAGGGGACTGAGGCATCATTGTCCTGTGTACAGTGTCTTTTTGTGTCTTGCATCTTCTTCGATAAATGTCTCTATTTTCCATATTACATGGCTGGATACCTTCTAGAAAGACTATATATATAATTTTTAAACTTTATAAAGCCAATACATCTTTATAAGTTTTGCTTCAAATAGTCATATGGCTTTCAAACACTTTAAAAGAAGGAAAATAATTGTATAAGTAGTTTTGAATTTCTTTTCAAGCCTATGCTTTGGAGCTGCCCTCTGTTTGCCATTTCCTTTCAGCCTAAATAATTTCTGTTAGTATTTCTTATAGTGTAGGTATGCTGGCAACAAATTCTATCACTTTTTGTTTACCTGAAAATGTATTTATTATGCCTTAATTTTTTAAAGTTATTTTTGCTGAATATAGAATTGTTGGTCAATAGTTTTTGTTTGTGTTGTTTTTATTCTATTCGTTTTTATACTTCTAGCATTTTATTATGTTGTTCCAATATCTCTAGTTTCCAGGTGTCTGTGAGGAAATCACAATCATGTTTGCAATTCAGCTATGTCTAATGTATCAATTTTCTCTAATACAAAGATTGTCATTTCATCTTGGACTATAATCAATCTGAGTATTGAGGGTGCCTAAGTGCAGTTTCTTTGTGTTTCTCTTACTGACTTTCATTGAATTTCTTGGAAATGAAAGTTATTTTTTTAACCACATGAAAAAGTTTTGGGCAAATATTTCTTATATTTTCCCCTTTCTCTTTCTCCTCTTCTTTTAGATTTTTTCCCACAAGTCTCTGAGTCTCTGTTAATTTTTCTTTAACTTTTTTCTCTCTCCTTTGATTTGTAAAATTTCAACTGATCTATCATCAAGTTTACTATTTTTGTTTTTGCTATCTCTTACCTGTTACTGAGACTTTCTAGCGAATTTTTATTTCCGTTATTGTATTTTGTGGATTCTTTAGCATCTGTATTTGCAAAACTGTGTGTTCCAAATTCAAATTCCATTCTTGAATTTGCATTTTTAAATAGTTTTTATTTCTCTTTGGGGATTCTTACTCTGTTCACTCGTCAATTCTATTTCTCTTTTAATTCTTTGAATATATTTTAATAGTACCTTTGAAGCCTTGTCAGTTAATATTCTTAAATATTAACCACTTAATATTCTGAAGCATTTTCTATTGACTGCATGGCTTCTGAATATGAGGTACACTTTCCTGTTTATTTGCACATCTATAAATTTAATTAGACATTGCAGACAATATATGGAAATTCAGTATTGTGTTGTAGTCTGAACATTTTACATTGCTTTAATAGGAAGTTAACTTGGAAGGATTGAAAATGTAAACTGTGTCTCCCCCATGGTGTATGAACCTGATACATTTGCTCTGTTCCCACAGCTTCTTGCTAATGTTGTTTTTACCTTGGCTTCTTGGGAGTTTTACCTGCACCTGCTTATTTTGGGGGTCAGCCAAGGATTTGTGCACATACTATATTCAATTATTGGAACTCACCTTCTCTGTAGGTTTTTTTCTTATGATATTTTGCCCTAAATTTATCTACCAGTGTCAGACTCTGTCCTCTGATGCCTCAGGCCAGTAGCATTTCAGTTTTCTGCCCACTGGAACTAGTTGAGGAACACACTTAGATTTTTTGAAAAGCAGCAAATTGATAACCTAGTGCACATAACACAGCTGTTTTTCAAGGATAGATTCCTCTCTATACCCTCACTATTTTCTTAGCAGGTTTTCTGATGTCTACACACACACACACACACACACAGTTCAGCAAATTCTCTTGCTTCCTAAATTTTCCACTTTATTTACAGCTGCTTTTCCAGCGTTGAATTTTTTTCTGCTATCATAGTCTTGCAAATTTTTCCTACTATAACCATGGCATTAGGAAGAATTTTTAGGAAAGAAATCCAAAAACCTATAAAGCTCCCTCTTCTGATTGTAGTTTTAGAAGAATAAGCATTTCTATGTCTGTCTGCTCTTTGATGACTTCCACCCAGTACTTTAGAATGCTGGGAGTATATGTATTCTAGATTTCATAACTTTCAATGGCACAAGGTTCCACATAACCATTTCACTTTTCTGTCATTAAGGGAAGAATTTAATAAAACAGTACTTTGAAAAAATCTAAATGGAATCTATGGGCTCAGTGTAGTCCTTAGGAATTTTGATAGCAAAATTAAAAATTGAACTTTTCCATTTTCACTTATTGGTGTCACATGCACAGAATGTGAAGTCTATGTTTGATTTTTCCCCTGACAGCCACAGAAATAGTAAATTGCTAAACCATTGATTAGATAAATCCAAAGATAATCTAATGGATATTAAGAATGTAGAGATCTCCTATCTTATGAAAAAAAGTGTTGATTGTGTTCATTCAATTAACATATGATTTGTTAAACCACACTGTGTCTACCAAGAAGCAATTATATGATTCAACAGCTTATTGGCTCATTTGAAATACACTAACTTGAGTGAATTCTACCAATTTTTGCTCTATGCATAGAGACTACGTATCAATGTAATATTCCACTTAAAATAAGTTAAAAAGACTTCCAGCCAAGATGGAGGTGTAAGTAGATATACTTTGCCTCCTTGCACAACCAAAACAAGGACAAGAACAAATTTAAAAATTGAAATTAAACAGAACTGCTAGAAAAATCAAACTATATGGAACTCCAACAACCATGGAGTTAAAGAAGAAACATTGATCTAGACTTATAGGAGGGGCAGAGGTGGGCAGCCAGGGCAGAGAGGAATCATGGTAAGGCAGTGGCTCATGGACCAGACTAGGTGGCAGCTGGAGAAGCCAGTGGTCCCACATTTACATGCAGATAAACTGTGAGGAACAACTGGGAAGTGAGATAGACTGTGCAACCTAGGGTTCCAGTGCAGGGAAATAAAGCCTCAAAAACTCCCACTGAAAAAACCTGTGGGGGTTTTGGCAGCAGCAGAAACTCCCAGCCTCACAGGACAGTTTGTTGGAGAGATGCACAGTGTCTTAGAACTACACAGAACTGCACACCCAGGAATCAGAACCAGAAGGGCTCAATTTGCTTGTGGGTAGCAGAGGAAGTGACTGAAAGCCAGCTGAAAGCCCAGCAAGTACCATTGTTCCCTTTTGGACCCCTCCCCCATATACTTCATCACAACCCAGCAACATGGGTTGCCCTGCCCTGGTGAATACCTAAGGCTCTGCCCATTACTATATAACAGGTGTGACCAGATCAAAAAAATATGGCTCAAATGAAAGAACAGATCAAAGCTCCAAAACTAGAACTAAGTGATGAAGAGATAGCAACCCTATCAGATGCACAGTTCAAAACACTGGTAATCAAGATACTCACAGAAATGGTTGAGTATGTTTGCAAAATAGAGGAAAAAGTAGAGGCTACGCAAAGTGACATAAAGGTAACCAACAATGATGGGAAGGAAACCAGGACTCAAATCAATACTTTTGACCAGAAGGAAGAAATAAATATTCAACCAGAACAGAATGAAGAAACAAGAATTCAAAAAAGTGAGAAGATGCTTAGAAACCTCTGGAACAAATTTAAACATTCCAACATCTGAATCATAGGGGTACCAGAAGGAAAAGAGGAAGAGCAAGAAATTGAAAACTTATTTGGAAAAATAGTGAAAGACAACTTCCCAAATCTGGCAAAGGAAATACACTTCCAGGAAGTCCAGGAAGCTCAGAGAGTCCCAAAGAAGTGAGAACCAAGGAAGCACACACCAAGGCACATCACAATTACATAGAATCTTAAAAGCAGCAAGAGAAAAGGAGAAAGTTATCTACAAAGGATTTCCCACAAGACTATCAGCTGATTTCTCCAAAGAAACCTTACAGGCAAGAAGGGGTTGGAAGAAATTATTCCAAGTCATGAAAGGCAAGGACGTACATCCAAGATGACTCTATTCAACAAAGCTGTCATTTAGAATGGAAGGGTAGATAAAGTGCCTCCCAGATATGGTCAAGTTAAAGGAGTTCATCATCACCAAGCCCTTAGTATATGAAATGTTAAAGGGACTTATCTAAGGAAAAGAAGAAGATCAAAAACTATAAACAGTAAAATGACAAGTTCACAACTATTAACAACTGAACCTTAAAAAAATAAACTAAGCAAACAACTAGAACAGGAACAGAATCACAGAAATGGAGATTAATGCAGGGCTTTTAGTGGGGAAGGGGAGGGGGGAGAATGGAGGAGAAGGCACAGGGAATAAGAAGCATAAATAGTAAGTACAAAATAGACAGCAGGAGGTTAAGAATAGTATAGGAAATGGAGAAGCCGAAGAACTTATATGTATGACCCATGGACATGAAGTAAGGGGGAAGGGGGTGCAGGTGGGAGGGGGTGCAGGCCAGAAGGAAATAAAGGGGGAATGGGATAACTGTAATAGCATAATCAATGAAATATATTTAAAAAAAGAAAAAAATGGTAAAAATGGGCTAAAAAGATGATTTTCTCAGTAGTTGAAATTAATATTTTATATTTTTCTTTCTTTCTTATAAAAATGTGGGTTAATTTACAAAGCTAAATGAGAAAATATTTTAATTTAATTTAATAGCTCCATATGTATATATCAAAATAAAATACTTTTAGAACAGGCATTAATTTTAATATATTTATTTTTCAAAACACACATGTACATGTGCACACACATGTAAACACACACAGCATCTTTTGATGTTCAACAACTCTGTTTTTCAAAGTCTTTGATTCTATTTGTGTCTAAAAGTGCCATGAAATAAATGTCACCTCTCCAGGTAGGTGGCAGTTCTAAACATCATTCTTTAACATTTGAGATTCATAATGCTTAGTACCTCCTCACAAAAAAATGTTTCTGCATTATTGAAATTTAAGCGTAGATTACAAATAGAGCAATAGTGAACAAGCACATAGTTGAATGCTTTGAATACTAATAAAAAAGGCAGCTGGTATGACAAATTCAACTTTGTGTAAGGACCAGAATTGTCATTTGTAACCATACTATGGAAAGTAAAAGTATAAGACCATATAAGCTTTTCCTGATTCTACTGTTTCATCAACACTTCTGCAAAAAAGAGCTTTCCCTTTTGTGTTGTTTCTTTCACAGACTTTTTCTCCACAAAGCCAAAGAATTTCAATAATGAAGCCATGTAAAGAAAAGTTAGAATGGGAAAAGGAATAGCTAATATTTTAAAATAGAAAAATCACCTACATTTTATGTTGTATTTTTCAATAAATCTCAGTAAAATACATTCCTAAGACTTCCTGCAGTTCATGTAGAAATAAGACCATGTCCACATGGAGTAATTTTGTAAGTAAGTACAAATTATAAGTCACGATATTTTACAAAGTGAACCTACCTGTGTGCACAAATAAGTAGAACATTATAAACTTCAAAAAGGCTCCCTCCTATTGCTTCCCAATTCTCTCTTCCTTAAAGGTAACTGCTATCAAGAGTTCTATCACCATGGTAAGTTTTGCCTTTTTTTGATATTTATATAAATAAAGTAATAAAATATGTATTATTTTTGTTTAATATCTCTTGTTCAATATTTTGTATTATGACAAATTCACGTAGTTACATTTATAAGTAATATGTTCATTGTCATTGTTATATAATATTCCATTGTTTCAATATGTCAGAATGTATTAAATTTACTGTTGATGGTCATTTTGGATGCAACCAGTTTTCTTTTTTATGAATGCTATTACTATGGACATTTTTATATAGGTAATTTGGTGAAAATATGCTGAGTCATAGAGTAGTTTCATTTTTGTCTTTAGTAGATATTATTATCTGGGCAATTTTGAATGGCTAATAGTAAGTTTTTAGGGAATTATTTGGATCTGATAAGTACCTTACTGATCCTTCAGCAAGACAGCTACAGTTATTCTCTGAGGTTCAAGGAGCATGCATAGAATAATGAACGCTATTCATATTCACTCAACAAATTTGGCAATTTAAGATGTCAAAACATTGACAGTACAACATTGAACAAAGTAGTCTCTGTTCTTACCAAATAACTTTACAATTCCCTCTATTCAAATCATTTATATTTAGCAGAAAGCATAGAAGAAAATGTTTGTGACCTTGTATTATGAGAAAAATTATCCATCTCCACCCCTCAGAACTTATGTTGAAGTCCTAATCCTCAGCACCTCAAAATGTGACTGTATTTGGATGTAACATCTTTAAAGATTAAATTAAGATAAAATGAGGTCATCTGGGTGTACCCTAATCAAATATGACTGGAGTTCTTACAAGAGTAAAAACATGTGAGGGCACAGTGAGGCAGCACCATCTGTAAGTCAAGGAGAGAGGCCTCAAAAGAAATAAATTTTCATTTGGACTTCTAGCCTACAGAGCTGTGAGAAAATCAATTGGTTATTTAAGCCACTTACTATGTGATATTTTGTCATGGCAACCCTAGCAAATGAATACAATTTTGGTTAGACAAAAAACTTTTAGATATGACAGCAAAAGCTTCATAAAAGAAAAAAATATATAAACTGAACTTAATTAAAATTTAAAATGTTTGCTCTGCAAAAAGTGCTCTTAATAGAATCAAAAGCAAACCACAAAAATATAAGAAAATGTTTAAAGACTGTGTTTCTAATAAAGGGATTTTATTAAAATATATAAAGAATTCTCAAAATTTTACAATTATAAAACCAAAAATCCAACAAAGAATGAGCAAAAGATTTGAAAAGACACATTACTGAAAATACATATAAAAGCATATAAAAAGATGCTGGACATAATTAGTCATGAAAATTCAAGCTACAACCACAATGAGCTATCTCTACATTCTAATTTAGTTCAAAGACTTATCATACCAACTGTTGGTAAAGGAATCGAAACCGTCATACATTGTTGATGGGAATGTAAAATAGTGCAACCACATTAGAACACAGTTTGGCAGTTTCTTCATAAACATACACTCACTATACATTAGAGTTATCTAACTCTTGGCCTTATGTCCAAGTGGAATGCAAACCTATGTTCCCAATAAAACCTATAAGGGAATGTTCATAGTAGCTTTATTCATGATTATCCACAATTGAAAATAACCCAAAGTTCCTCACCAGGGGAATGGCTAAACATACTGTGGTACATCATAAAATGGAACACTATTCCATGTTAAAAAGGAATGAACTTATGAAACCTGCCACAAATTATATGACTCTCAAATTCATTGTCCTGAGTGATACACATATAATGTATGATTCCATTTATATGTTATTCTAGAAAAGGCAGAACTATAAAAATATATGGAACAGATCAGTGGTTGCCAAGGGATAGGGTCTGAATACAAAGGTAACAAGCACAAGATTTAGGGGAAAAGGGGCCAATGATGAAACTGTTCTATATTTTGAATATAGTGGAGCAGTTACCTAAGGTTGTATATTTCTCAAAACTCATAAAACAGTCACCAAAAAAGTAAATTTTGTTGTATATAAGTAAAAAATGATTAAAAATTGATGGATTGAGATATCCATACACTATCTTTCCTTCTAAAAATCATCTGACCACTTTTCTAAAAGAAGATATAGGTTCAAGGATTAATATAAGTAAAGGAAAAGATGCCATGCTATGTTTGGAGAAATCGAAACAATGTATTATTGCTTAAGAGTGATGCTGAAGAACTAGACAGGAATGAATTTATTAAAGGGCTTGTATGCTGTCCTATAGGGAATGGGAACAATTTTGAGAAAGAGAATGATATGGTTGGCTTTACATTTTAGATAAACCTATCTGTCTGATATAGACAAAGGATTTGACATGTACAAAGGTTCAGAGCAGGGAGGTTACTGAGAAGGTGTTTGCTGTGGTCCAAGTGAGATATGAAAATAATCCAGAGCACAGGAAATTATAGTGGGAATGTAAAGTAGGAGAAATTTTCTGAGCCCTGTGGAATATAGGTACATAAACTCAAGAGAGCTGGAAGGGAAGTAATGACCTCAAAAAAAGATCTTTTAATTTTGGAGGGCCTCGGAGTACCTTCTTACTATCTTGATTCAGTCATAAGGGACAGAATCAATGCTTCTGGGCCCTATTTTAATTTCCATGATATGAACATATATAAATTCTAGGCATTTTTTAAGTTTATGGGCTCACATGTTTTTCAGATGATTGTATGAAATCCACATGACAACCAAATAATAGTAATTAAATGACTTATACTCAGATGACAATATATCCCATTTTGCAAAGACATAGACCCTCTTTACTACTGATTGTCAAGTATAACTATTTTATTATGTTAATAATAGCATCTCCTTTCATTCTGAGAACTGCTCTGGTTTGGATGGTAAATTTTATGCTTACACTAACTTATAATAGCTCCTCCATTTGATTATTTTTCAAGCAGAAGAAAAACATAAAAATGTTGGCAAATCTGTATTTTGAATATAAACCAAGAGAGATATGTTAATCTACAAAGGCCTATAGAAAAGTAAAACAGAATGGAAATTTAAATAAAATGAACATAAAGATAATGTTAATGGAATATAAATAGACCCAATTAATGGACTTAATTCCCAAATAATTATTGAGTTTTTCCCACTTATATTTTTTCTCCTTGTATACTAAATTTTGTGTAAAATTGAAGGCCTTATTATTGTTTGTTACTTAAAATTTTCAACAGAGTGCCCCAAAGCCTTGAAGGGAATTAGGAGGTTGTGATTGGTTTCTACATCCCTGACTGTTCTCCTTTCAAGAGAGTCATCCTTCTTCCTGTTTTCTATAATCCTATGAGAAGCCAAAGCAGGCTTACTCAGTAGGGCTTCTTGTGGAATATCAAGAATTCTGCATTAAATCACCACCTCACTTGTGTTAGGTCCACATAGGGCAGACAGAAGAGAAAGAAGCATAACAACTTTGTTTAGTGGCACACTGTTCTGTCACATCAAAATTAGTTTTTGATACACCTCAAACACTGTTTTCACACTCTGACTATAAAGCTAAAATATAATTCTTGCTTGTGTAAGCCAATATAAAAGTGATGGACAAATAGCATACTGAGGCAAAAAGGACCAGAAGAAAAACAAAATTGTGTTTTATTATTTCTACCTATCCTACTTCCATAAAGGACTTAAAGCAATAAAATAAATAAGCAGTTGTAATGAATTACAATCATTTTTAGCATTAATCAGAAGAGTAGTTGCCATTATGCCATTATGCTGTCTTTTTTTTTTTTTACTTTTTTGCTTCTTCTTTAGTTTTAAAGTAAAAGTCCTGCAAACTCTTCAGAAGTTCAACAGCTTGAATAAAATACTAACCCAAAAGATTAATACTTGCCTCTTTTATTTCTGTAACAGTCTGATGTCTTCAAGCTTTCTAAAGTGAAATTGAATTTGAATAAGGACAGTGCTCATGAGGTCTATAAATTGTCGGTTCTCAAAAGGTTCCTTCTCTTTATTCTGTATTCCCATTTTAATGCCTATATGACAAATAATTTAGATCTGATTATAAGTTATACAATGTAAAATGCATGTCAAAAATTTTCTTTTTAAAGGAACTGATATTCTCTTCAATTCCATTAAATTTAAAAGATATCTACATAAACTTTATCCACAGATGTTTTGACATTTTCAGCATGGACTTTTTGCAAACAGGTAAAGAAAAGGCTTTCTTCAGCCTTCTGTACCTCAAGCCAGGCCCAGAAGGGGTACTAAATCAGTTACCATCACCATCTGTTCTATAATTTATTATGGTACAGTGTAATTTATCTATTTCTCTATCTCCCCCACTAGACTCCATAAACTGCTTGAGGGTAGGGGTTGTTTCCCATTCATTTTTATTTCTCTGGCACATAGCATGAAAGGAATTCAGTAAGTTGTTGTTGAATAAATTGATAGGGTCTTTTTTAAAATTTTTTTAAAGAAAAAAATTAAAAAGCTATGGCTTGTATGTCTCAGTGGATTGACTACTGGCCTATGAAGCTAAGGGTCACTGGTTTGATTCCCAATCAGGGCACATGCCGGGTTGCAGGCCAGGTTCCTCACTGGGGGCATGCAAGAGGCAACCAATGGATGTTTCTCTCATATATCATTGTTTCTCTCCCTCCATTTCTCCCTTCTTTCCCCTCTCTCTAAAAATAAATAAATAAAATATTTTAAAAAAAGAAAACTATATCTACCAAAACAGGCAAGCCACCGTTTACTGAATTTGGAGTAGAAGATTCTATACCTCAAGAAGCCAGGATCTCTTCTTGTACTTATTTCAGATAAATATTGCTCCAATTCACATGGATTTGCCCTCTTTCTAACAAGGGAACTCATGTGGATCTTCTTTGCTCAATATAAGCCAGTGAGTATGACCCAGACATGTGTGTAGACAAAATGTTGAAAGTAAGAAGGGCACATTTGCACAAATATGCCCCTCCCCCCATTTCTACTTCTTTCTCTTCTGTCCTTGTGTAAATGCAAGGTTCTATTCTATTTTGCCTATCTTTCTCAATCTGATTCTGGAGGAAAACTCATGCACTAAAAATCTTTCTTTGTCTCTAATAATGCAGATGAACAGGCCCATGAGCCAAGACTGAGCTAAGTTGCCTAAAGAAATCTAGATTGAGAAATTCAAAGACATTCTGCTTTTGATTCTCTACCAGTCATGGCAGAGGAGAGAACTTTAAGAGAAAGCAACCCTATCCTCTGGGTGAGAAAGGAGAGGAACCTAACTAATTCACCCGAAATCTGTTTAGTTCCAAGTCTGTGATACTCCTTCCCAAGACACCACTTCTCACACTGACTTATTTAACTAATTCAAAGAAGATTAAGGGCTTGGTTGACACTTACAAAGGAGTTTCATGTGCTCCATTGAAAAACAAATTATGGCAGCATTGAGCAGTACAAGAATGAGTTAGAATGTCAGATAAAGGAAGCTGGAGATTGTGTGCTATTATGAATTCAAGCTGATATCAGAAAGTCCTTACAGGTTCTGCTTTAATTTGCAAATTAAGATTTACCAGAAGCCAAGAAAGACAAACAGTCTTCAACAATGCAGCATTTTTGCAAGTTTAATCCACAAGTTCAGAGTTTCTTTGACCCTTGTGGGGCTTGAGATTGCTTTGCTTCTCCCAGAACACCATACAATAAAAGGAAGCTGAAGAGAGACCTCCACTGCTTGTGAAAAGATACCTATGGGGAACTATAAAACTGTTTTTACTTCATAGCTGAGGATATCTAATATTTTCCAATATTTTCAATTCAGGATTTTTACCCTGCTTAAAACAAAAGATGAAGGGGAAAAATCCTTTATTTTAACCTTGGAAATTTGTTAGAAGTGCTGATTTGGGCTTTCCTCCTGAAGAGATTTGGGGGTTATTTATTTAAGAGAGACATTACAGTCAGATAATCCAGCTGTTATGATTTGGAAGTAAGCATAAAAATGATAGAAGTATATTCACCTTGCTATGTGCCTGCTAGTGAAAGATACTAGTGAAATCCTTAACAGAGGAACCACTACAGTAATCTTAATGAACTGGAGCCTGACAATCAGCAAGAAATAGCCGCAACATTTGAAATACAGACAGCAAGCAAGGGAGAAACAATGATAAACAGGGACTATGTTAATATTCAGGTTCTTCTTTGCAAGACATGCATCAAATATCCCCTAGCTTCTCTCCCTAAATATACAAATGAATATGGGCTGCTTCCCCTTTCACTGAAACTGAATTGTTGAAAAGAAGTTTCAATCTCATTGACTAATTCAGCTGTTCCTTTAAATAGAATTTTTAAACATATGGACATGCAAACCAATCTATATGCAGAAGAATTCCTTGAACAGCATGCAAATGGTTTAGGATTATATGCTAAGTATCACACAAGTGAGTTTTCATAGTATGAAAAAATGAATTCCTTATTGTGACACTTGAGATAACAATACTAAAGAATTTTAGCTCACCTTTAAATTGCTCCTTCCAACCACTATAGTTTTTGTAGTAGGAGTATTGTTACAATATTGTCCCATGGGGAGCCAAGATACTGTTACTGAAACAAGCCCCCTCCCCAGGGTCTTTTTGTACTATGGTTCTTTGCCTGCTGCACTTAGGAATTCTGGCTCTCAATGCCAGAGTTTGGTAAAAAGTAAAGGAACTATTTTTTCAAAACTT
The DNA here is from genome assembly GCA_004027475.1 of Anoura caudifer. Taxonomy (NCBI): domain Eukaryota; kingdom Metazoa; phylum Chordata; class Mammalia; order Chiroptera; family Phyllostomidae; genus Anoura; species Anoura caudifer. Next base: position 28,145 of record PVKU01012023.1, read on the forward strand.
ACACAGGTTTAGAGTGATGGCAGAATGTCACCATTAAAATCCCCAAGCCCACCCTGGCTGGTGTGGCTCAGAGGATTGAGTGCCGGCCTTTGAATCAAAGGGTCACTGGTTCAATCCCCAGTTGGGGCACATGCCTGAGGTGCAGGCCAGATCCCCAGGTAGGGGCACGCAAGAGGCAACCACACATTGATGTTTCTCTCCTCTCTTTGTCCGTCCCTCCCTTCCCCTCTCTCTAAAATTAATAAATAAAACCTTTTTTTAAAAAGTTAAAAAAAATGAAATCCCAAAGTCCCTTAAAACACCCACAAATACACACAGTCCTTCTTTCCCCCCTTTGCCCAGTCAGGCCAGTCAGGGGTACCATATCTCAGGAACGAGAAATAGAAGTCCCTAGCTTGGTTAGACTTCCAGTTCCTCCCAGTAACCTGTGCTCAGCTGGCAGGTCTCCTGTAGTCCTCAGCACCATCAGCTGTATCACTGCTGCAATCTCTAGTTCTTAATCCAAAACCATGTGGCACCTTCTCACGGCCCAGCAGCTAGAGTCTTTTAACCTCTTTCCTTCCCCACAAGGTCTTGCAAGTGTCCCTCATTGTCTCTGTCTCTTGTGGCAGCCCACCTTTTGTTTATATCCCAGCCTGGAACGTCTTCCATAACCCCATTTCCAACTCCTCCCAGAATCAGCTACACCTGCCAGCACTCCCCTAGTTTTCAGCCTTACTGGACTGCCATAGTAAATCCAGGCAGGCATGGTCCATGGCGTGGAGTGAACCACCTCCAGCCTCTCATGCAGGTGCTGTAACCAGGGGGAGCTGCCTCACAGTTATATCATGGGTCAAAGTTATGCATACCTTCTGGTTCCATTTGGGCTGGAAGATTAGTCTGTTTTTATTGATATAGAAAATAACCATTTTTGCATAAAAGTATGAAGTTGGCCTGCAAAATAACTCTCAGTGGCCCTGCTCCATGTGTCCCTTCCCCCATCCAGGCCTATTTTCCTATATTTGGGAACACCCCAAGTTCTGGACCCCATTACAGTATAACACCCCCCTTATTTTCTGTTTTCTTCCACCAAATAATTGCTCATGTCCACTATAAAATTGTCCATCAATTTTATCATTCATTTATTAATTCTATAAATGCTTATTAAGTAACTCTTATGTGACTAGTACAACCTCAAACACCAGAAATACAGAGATAAATGTGGCATATAACAAAAGGGAGAGAAAGGGAAACACTTCTCAAATTTCAGATTTATATTTCAATACAATAACTCTCCTTTTCATCATTGTATAACACATTGATCTTGTGTTTTGATTTATTTATATGTAATCCTAGGAAATTCTTCCTGTCAGTCATCTTTCTAGAAAAAAAATGATTACTAAACCAGGGCCTACTATTGTATGTAGGGCACTGACCACCAGGATGGATGGTGCAGACATTAAATTGGACGTGGTCTGATGGGACCTGTTAGCAGTGATGTATGAGGATGGAAAAAGTTTAACCCTCAGATTTCTATTTATTCCAGGGTGGGGCAAAAGTAGGCTTATTGTTGTAAAATCAGAGTTTATTCTTGTGTTATTATTTATTAATTATTGTATTATTTTTCCATATGAACAACTGTAAACCTACTTTTGCCCCACATTGTATTTATTATTGCACAGTGAAAGTTTCACTTGCTGATTCTGCCTCAGCTCATTTGCCTACGGTTTTGCTGATGAGTAGAGCCAAATAGGGGAAGAGGAGACAGGAAAGGAGAAAAACTCTTTTAATATTAAGGTATTTTGTGGTCTAATAATGGAATGATATACAGTCAGTGTAAATTGGTAAGGCATCTGTTCTGATTCCTCACTCTTTTAATATCATCCTGTGTCTAGGTACCAAATGCATTATATAAAGTGCACAGAGAATTGAAATAAAATATGGTATATACACCAGAAAATATGATATATACAGTGGAATACTATTCAGCCTTTAAAAATAAGGAAATCCTGCCATATATGACAACATGGATGAACACGGAGGAACTTATGATAAGTGAAATCAGTCAGACCCAGAAGTACAAATACTGCATAATTGTACTTATAGCAGGTATCTAAAATAGTCAAACTCACAGAAACAGAGCAGAATGGCTGGCAGGAGTGGGAGGAGCTGTTGTTCAATGGGTATAAAATTTCAGTTATACAAGATGAATAAGTTCTAGGGGCCTGTTGTACAACATAAATAATGTTGTCTTGTGCACTTAAAACTTTGTTAACAGGGTAGATATCATGTTAAGTGTTCTTACTGCATTTTTAAAGGAAATTTAAAATTTAAAGAGCTGCCCCCCCCCAAATAAGAGAATTGAGTTTCAAAAATTATTTCTCCTTTGAGACTCAACCAATGAGAAGTTACCTCCTGAGATGAAGCTTTAAATGATAAAGAGAAGTTAGGCTTGCAAAGGGGGACTGGGGGGCTTTCCAGACAGGGAGGACACACTCATAACAAAGCACGATGAGTGTGGGAAAAGAGAAGTAGGAGATGAGACCAGAAACGTACTCAGATCATGAATTATAGCTAGTGCTTTATTTATTTATTTTTTTTATATTTTATTTTTTGACTGGGTACAGTGAACTTTATTGATGGTGCATAACAAGGTAGGGCTCCCTAAGCCCTTCCCCTCTTCAGAGGGTCTAGGATGGAAACTGAAGGTCAGAAGATTCTCAGTATGTTGGAGGATCTATTTGGGGCAAGGACTCAGCCAGCCTCTCTTTCTGAGGGCCTCTCTTTCTGTTGCTGGAGCTGGTGGTCAGTGGGCTCTTACGCCGTGGAGGCCATGTACACCATAAGGTCCACCATCCTGTTGCTATAACCAAATTCATTGTCATACCAGAAAATGAGCTTGACAAAGTGGACATTGAAGGCAATGCCAGCCCTGACAGCAAAGGTGGAGGACTGGGTGTCACCATTAAAGTTTCAGGGGACAACCTGGTCCTCAGTATAGCCCAGGATGTCCTTGAGGGGGCCCTCAGAGGCCTGCTTCACTACCTTCTTGATGTCATCATATTTGGCAGCTTTCTCCAGGTGGCAGGTCAGCTCCACAACTGACACATTGGGGGTGGGGACATAGAAGGCCATACTAGTGAGCTTCCCTTCCCATTCAGCTCAGGGATGACCTTGCCCACAGCCTTGGCAGCACCAGTGGAAGCAGGGGAGATGTTCTGGGCAGCCCCTTTGCCATCACACCACAGCTTTCCAGGGGGGCCATCCAGGGTTTTCTGGGTGGCAATGATTTTGAGGACTGTGGTCATGAGTCCCTCTACGATGCAAAATTTGTCATGAATGACTTCGGCCAGAGAACCAAGCAGTTGGTGGTACAGGAGGCATTGCTTACAACCTTCGTGGAGTTGTCAAATGTATCATGATTCACACCCATCACAAGCATGGGGGCATCTGCAGAAGGGGCAGGGATGATGACCCTCTTGGCTCCACCCTTCAAGTGAGCCCCAGCCTTCTCCATGGTGGTAAAGAAAACCGTGGGCTCCACAGCATATTCAACACCAGCATCATCCTATTTGATGTTGGAAGGATCTCACTCCTGGAAGATGAATAAGGACTTTCCACTGATGACAAGCTTTCTATTCTCAGCCATGACTATGCCTTTGAACTTGCCATGAGTAGAATCATACTAAAGCATGTAGACCATGTAGTTGAGGTCAATGAAGGGATCACTGATGGTGACAGCATTCACTTTGACAGAGTAAAAGTAATCCTGGTGACCAGGCACCCAATATGACCAAATCTGTTCACTTACCATCATTATCATGTCTCAGGGTTGAGGCTGGCACTGGATATGGAGAAACAGCTGTTGTCAAACAGGAGGAGCAGAGAGCCTATAGCTGGTCTTGGCACATGCATGGCATGTTATGGAGTTTGGACCTTATCTTAACAACCATGAAGTGCCATTTAAAGACTTACGCAAGGTGCCTTTTCATGAAACGGATGATGAAGTGAAGAAGGAATTCCCTGCCTCTCCCAAAGCTGAAGCCAAAGCAAAGTCTTTAAAGGCAAAGAAAATGGTGCTGAAAGGCATCCTCAGCCACAAAAAAAGACCTCCATGACTCCCACTTTCTGATGGTTGAAAATACTGCAGCACCAAAAGCAGACTAAATAGCCTCAAAAGAGTGTCCTCAGAAGAAACAAGCTTGACCGCTATGCCATTATCAAGTTCTCCCCACAATTCAGTCAGCCATGAAGAAGATAGAAGACACCAACACACTTATGTCCATTGTGGATGTCAAGACCAACAATACCAGATCAAAGAGGCTGTGAAGAAGCTCTGTGACATTGATGTGGCCAAGGTCAACACCCTGATGAGGTCTGATGGAGAGAAGAAGACATACATTCAACTGGCTCCCAACTATTATGCCTTGGATGTTGCTAACAAAATTGGGCCTATCTAAACTGAGTCCAACTAGATAATTCTAAATATAATTTTTTTTCAAGGTAAAAACAAAGAAAAACAAAACAAAGCCTTAAGCAAGACAAGCAAGAGAGGGGATCTTGGTCATGTGATTAATTTGCATTTGAAAAGGTTACCCAGGTTGCAGTGTGGAGAATGAATTGCATTGGGAAAAGGCAGGAAATGAAGATAATTTTGAATGGCTGAGGGCTGGAGTTTTGCTGGACTGGAACAGAAGAAGGGGCAGGTTACATGAGTTTTAAGAGGTCAGTAAGGGGCAGATAGACTGGCGGGAATGGGAGTTGTCAAGGTAGTAAATGTCTCATTACAGAAAAGAGAAGCTGGAATGGGATTGGGGAAGGAGTGAAATGAAAACTTTGGAGGTTATAATGAGATAATGAATTCTTGGAGTTTAACATTTCTTAGATCATGTGGTTCAAAGTAGTGTTATATTGTGATTTATAATAAATATATATTTTGGTCTTCAGTCCAAGGTTCCTGGCTTACAGCTCCCAAAACTTTTACCATTTCCTAAGCAATAAGAGCAATGAGGGCATCTTTTGTTATATTCAGTCTTTTGTCCTCAGTTCAGAGTTTGTTATTTATAACAAGGCCCTTTCCACAACAACTGAGTTTATGTTAATGAGGTGACTTTTAGAAATCCCCTAAAAATGGGAATGGGAGCTGGTTGGCAGGAGAACCAGCTATGATTAGAGAGTTGGAATGTTTAGTCCCACAGCTAATTTCCAGGGAGGGGAGATGACTGCAGGTTGAACTAATCGCCAGTGGCTAATGATTTAATCAATCATGCTTCTGAAATGAAGTCTCCATGAAACTCTGAAAGGATGGAGTTCAGACAGCTTCCAGGTTGGTGAGCCAAAACACAAACATCCATGAGCTGTGCAGAGCCTCAAACTCCACAGGGACAGATGCTCCTGGGTTCAGGACCTTTTCCTATGTATCTTTTCATTTGGCTGTTGATTCCTATCCTATAATATGCTTCATACCAAACCATAAATCTGGTGAGTAAATTTATTTCCTGAGTTTTGTGAGTAGTTCTACCAAATTAATTGAACCCAAGGAGGGGTGATGGGAACCTCTGATATATGGGCAGACTGTCAGAAGCAAAAACGATAGCCTGATCTTGTGACTGGCATCTGAAGTGAGGCCAGTTTTGTGGGACTGAACACTTAACCTGTGGAATATGATGCTATCTCCAGATAGGTAGTGTCAGAATTGCTTTAATTGTAGCACACCAAGCTGATTTCAAGGTAATGTTTGGTATGGGGGAAAATACACATATTGGTACTGGGTGCAGAACTGTAGTATAATAAAAATGTCTACAGTGTCGCCATGGAAGTTGAGTGCAGAGGTAGGGGTAGTAGCAGACAAAGCTAAGGCTACAAGAGATTCACAGTTTTGATTGTGTATCAGAATCATCGGAACTATAGGGTCCTAGTAGGTATAATTCAGGTATATGCACTTTATTATTTTTAAAAGATTTTATTTATTTATTTTTAGAGAGGGGAAGGAAGGGAGAAAGAGAGAGAGAGAAACATCAATTTGTGTTTGCCTGTTGCGCGCCCCCTACTGGGAACCTCGCCTGCAACCCAGGCGTGTGCTTTGACTGTGAATCAAACTGACAACTCTGTGTATTGCAGGCTGGTACTCAATCTACTGAGCCACACCAGCTAGGGCAGGTATATGCACTTAAAAAAAAAAAAAAAAAAACCTTTTACAGATGTTTCTAATATGCAAGCTAAATTGTGAATCCCAGAGCTGAAGTTGGGTGTGTTATCAACACAAACCCTGAAAACCCTAAATCTCCAGATGACAGCAAAGTCTGTAAACATAGAAAGCAAAGTCTTTACTGAATGTGAGATAGTGGGCAAAGTCAGAGTAAGGGACGGGAAGAGCCAAGGACTGTGGCATAGCCAGAAGGCAAGAAGTTCAAAGAAGCATGGGTCTTTATTGGAAAGTGAAGAATTAACTCAGCATCAGAGAGAAAAAGGTGAAGGTGTAAATCTCACTTCCCAATATTGACTTCCTTTAAACTGGTTCACACAATGCAAAGCTGTTTGCTCACCTCCACTTCACCCTTGATATTTCCAAATTTCTATTTCACTTTATTCTGTGAAAAAAAATGACTTCAGGAATGTTCTTATATTCTGAAGCTCTACTTTCCACTTTTCAGAGCTCATTGCTATCTTTTAGACATTTCATTCACTTTTAGATGACCATAGCTGCTGCGGAGAATAAAGTGAATCCTATGCACTTGAATTCAGAAATTGTAAAATATGAATCATTTTCAATAAAGTTCAGTAGCCCACTTCTTGTACCTGGTTTTTAAGATATTTATGTGAAAGAAGATTAGGATGGAGTCCTATTAGATAATGCAAATTAGATTATTTTCAATAAAAAAAATGGAATTCTGTAGAATACAGTGGAGAATTTTGACTAAAGGAAGTTCTGAGCGACTGTCTCTAGTAGTAGTAGTAGTAATAGTAGTAGTTGTAATAAAGCATTGAAAATAAATGATGAGCACCAATTCCTGTTCATCTAGTATATTTGTAGCAGGGTACAGCCAAGAGGGGGGCCCCAAAAAGGGAGTTGGGATGGGGCCCAGAACTCAGGGTGTCCAGGAAATATTAGAAAGACATATAAGATGTCCTCACCCCTTCCCCCTCAGGTGTGAGTTGGGGGAAGGGACAAATGGAGCAGGGCCATTGAGTTGTTTTGCATAGCAACGGTTTTGCAGATAAGCTCCAGAATGGTCATTTAACATATCTATAACCTTTAACTGGTTTCATAGTTATGTTAAACAGCTGTGGTCATGCTCTGAGACAGGGGGATGGAATGGACTCCCCCCAAGGACGTGACTGGGGGAGGAACCCCAAGTTAAAGCGCCTGCGTGAGAGCTTGGAGAAGATTGGCTCTAGAAAATGGGGACACAGCTGCCCAGACTCATGATGGCATCCCAATAACCTTGGAAATATACAGGAATGCTGGCAGGTGTAACCGATTGTAGGAGGAGTCGGAAATGGGGCTGCAGAGGAGGATTGGTGCAGTGATTTAAACCCAGGTGTGGCAGCCATTAGAGATCCATGCGGTTTCACCAGAGTGCAGGACCCACAGCTCTATGAGGGAAAATCACCATGTGGCTTTAGCAGAGAATTGCCACTTGACTTTGCTCAAGTGGAGACTCTCTCGCAGCTTTGCCAGAGGGAGAGATTCCACGTGGTTTCACCAGAGTGCAGACCCCTGCAGCTTTGGTGAATAGGGAGAGCCACGAGGCTTTGCCAGAGCAGGGACCCCTTCCCCGCAGCTTCAGTAGAAGGACCACGCAGCTTTGGGGGTGCTCCCTTTGGCTGTGTGGCCTGAGAGCAGGAGAGACTTTGCCTGGAAGAAGGGTGAAAGGACTCTTGCCGGTAGGCCATGAGAAGGTGCCACATGGCTTCAGATTAACCAGAGATCCTGCCTGGATGACGACACAGCTGAACGGTGTCAAGAGCCTGGATACCGCACGTGTGCTTCTCTTCCTGAATTACAGATTACGGTACCCTGAATTAGGGCAGAGGGAGATAGGAAGCACTGTGGGCGTCTGTGGGTATCCTAAAGGACTTTCATATTTTAATGAAGACTTTAGGTCACTAATTTAACTCTGTATAGCATTAACTAAACATTTCCTTTCCTTTTCACAAATCTCTGGCTTTGAGAGGCATCTTTCCATAAGGCAGCAGACAATAATGGACCTTCTGTTGCTCTGTAACATATTTTATTTTCTTTTTAATTGCTCTCATTATGAAAGTAATGCTAGCTCCATGTAAAAGTGCTGAATAATTCGCAGGTATTCAGGGTAAAAGTAAATGTCCCCTTTTCATAGCACCACTCCCAACACCCCTACCCTAGTGTGTATCTCTGTCCAGAACTTTCCCTATGCATTTGTAGAAATATGTTTTTATATACACAGGGTGGGGCAAAAGTAGGTTTAAAGTTGTTCATGTGGAAAATAATACAATAACTAATAAATAATAATATAAGAATAAACTCTGTTTCACATACTCATAATTGTAAACCCACTTTTGCCCCACCCTGTATGTGTTATGCATTTTCCTATAACTTTTCTTTCTGTTAGCAATATATCACAAATATCTTTTTGTACCAATACATATGGACCATCCTCATTCTTTTTGACATCTGACAGCATTTCATAGTATGGATGTACAATGTTTTTAAATGTATGCCCCCTTTTTAGATGTTTACTTCAAATTTCTTTGTTTTATAACAATAATTCTTCCATAAATTTCCCTGTGCACATATTTTTTGCGTGCATGTGTATATATTTCTGTAGCATGTATTCCTAAAAGGAGAAATGCTAGATCAAAGGATATGCATATTTAAAATGTTGGTAAATTATTGTGCATGTCCTCCTTCAAAAAATGTACATATCCACAAATATCAAGTGTTCATTTCACCCACTCTCTGCTTAGGTGTGCGTATTATCACTCTTCTTCATTTTTCAAATTAGCTTATTCTTTTCATTTGCATTTCTATGATTTTAAGTAAGGCTTTTTATAATTTTCAAGTAAGGCTATTTATTGGCAGTGTCTCTTTTTCTTGAATTTCCTCTTCATCTACATTAGCCCTTGAGGTGAGGATTGCCTCTTCTTAACGATTTATAGGAGTTCTTTATATATTGTGGCTATGAACTCTTTGTCTATAGGGGTCTAGCACAAATAATGCCCCTTTTTATTCCAAAATTTTTTATTCCAAAATCATAAGCAGGTAATTCTGTAACATAACAATATCACTTCAAGTACACCATATGGCATTTTAGGTGAAATGTTCAAATTAAAACTGTAAATATTTATAACTATATTATTACCCTACCAACCATACTCAAGCAGGTGTTACATCTGCTGGGCCCTATATTATATTTATTAAATATATTTTCTCCAAAACCAGTGCCTGTCTTTTAATTTTGTTTAAATGCCTTTTATAATACACAAAGAATTTTTAAATTTTCATGTAGTTCCACATTTCCATTTCTTCCTTTATGGCTTCTGGCTTTTATATTCTGTTTAAGAAAGACTTTTCCAGCCCTGGCTGGTGTGGATCAGTGGATTGAGCATGGTCCTGTGAGACAAAGGGTCACCAGTTCAATTCCCCATCAGCGCACATGCCTAGGTTGTGGACCAGATCCCCAGTGGGAGGTGTGCAAGAGGCAACCACACATTGATGTTTCTCTCCCTCTCTCCTTCCCTTCCCCTCTCTGTAAAAATAAGTAAATAAAATCTTTAAAAAAATAAAACAAGGAAAGACTTTTCCACACTCAAGATTATTTTAAAGATAGGTATTCTTTTATATTTTCTTCAAATGTATTGTCATAGGTAGAGTTGCCCAGGGAGTGGAATCTGACACAGTATTTCACCTTTTGAGTATTTATTAGGGAATGCTTTTGGGACCAACACCCATGGAAAATGGAGGAAAAGGAAGCAAAAATGGTTAGAAGCACCTAAGCTGTCATGCTAGGCCAACAGCAATGTCAACTCCCCTGACCCACGGGCAACTCTGGGACAAGAATGACCCTTAAAATTTTTCTTGAATTGGTCTGAGATGGCCAGGCCTATATATTCCTACCTTTTATCAATCATTGGATGTGGGCTGCCCTGGAAAGAGATGTGAACCTGGGTGAAGCAGCTTTTTGCAGCTGAGGTGATTACTAAAGGGGCCAGCCCCTGAAGATTGTCTACTGACAACACCCAGCAGCTAGAACAGTAGGTACTTCATTGAAGAGACATCTGTGCAGTACTTGATAGTATTTACCACGTATATGTATGATTTATAGTCTTCAATCCATCTAAAACTTATTTTTGAATATGGCATGGGGTAGACAGAAGTTCTGTTTTTCCTATTTAAATTGATAGCCAATTCTTCCAACATTTGTTTGATAGTTCATTGTTTCTCATTAAACTCTTAAGTCATTTAAAAAAAAAAACTCAGGAGAGAGAAGATGGCGGCATGGTAAGAGGACGTACATCTCTGCCTCCCACACATAGGTCTTAAACCGGGACATTTTTCAAAGCAGCACAGCAAACAGACACCAGAAACACAGCATATTTGAAAACAGATTATCGAAAACTACAGTGGACGTTGAAAAACCGGACGGTAAGGAGAGTACTCCGGCCGTGCGGAGACCA
>PVKU01012024.1:7771-38919 GCA_004027475.1 Anoura caudifer
AATAACTTTTTTAAAAAGTAACAAGAAAAATGCAGTTAGTTGCTTACAACAGAGCTCTCATAAGACTTTCAGCTGATTACTCAACAGACGCTTTGCATCCTATTAAGAACTGGCACAAAATATTCAAAGTGGTGAAAAGCAAATACCTACAACCAAGATTACTCTAGCAAGACTTCCATTTAGAATCAAAGGACAGATAAAGTGCTTGCCTGACAAGAAAAAGCTAAAGGAGTTCATCACCACCAAATGAGTATTACAAGAAATGTCAAAGGGACTATTTTAAAAATAAGAAAAAATATATATAATAAAATGGCCAAAACTACATGCCTATCAACAATTACTTTTAATGTAAGTGGTTTTAATGCTTCAATCAAAAGACATAAGGTAGATAAGAAAAAAAGACCTGTACTTATGCTGCCTACAAAAGACTCACTTTGAAAGACACACACATAATACAAGTAAAGGGATGGAAAAAGATATTTTATAAAAATGAAAATGAAAAGTTTTCTTTTGTGGTAACAAAAAATTGGGGTAACAATTCTTATGTTAGACAAAATAGAACTTAAAACTAAGGCTATAACAAGAGACAAAGAAAGACCCAGCAATCCCACTTCTGGGTATTAATTTGAAGAAATTCATAAAACTAAATTGAAAAGACATAGGCATCCCTATGTTCATTGCAACATTATTTACAATAGCCAAGTAACCTAAATATTCATGAATAGATAAACACACAAGGATTGACAAAAAATACACTGGAATTATCTTCTAGAGGGTGAACCCCTTATGGTACAGACTTTCCATGAGGTCAGTGTTCTAGGAAACCATCTGTATCAGTGTACCAGCTGGCATTGTTGTGAGAAGCTGTGTTTGGCTTCAATGAACTTTTCTGAAGACTATTTTAATGTGTTTGCCCATTTCATGATGGACGATTTACGAGTGCACCTGCCCACACCGCACTGAGTGTTCAACAGTTTTGGACCAAATACATCATGATGCCTCCCTCCCAGGATCCTACCCTCACAATTCACCTGATCTCACCTCAAGTGACTTTTTTTGTTCTCCCAGATGAAAATTCCTCAAAGGGAAATATTTTGCCCATGTGGAAGAAGTGAAACAAAACACAATAGCAGCACTAAAAGGCATCAAAAATGAGTTCAAAAAGTGTTTCTAGCAGTGGAAAAAATATCTCAATGGGTGTATTGCATCAAATGGAGAGTATTTCAAAGATGACAGAAGCTTAAACATGTAAGAATAAATAAACAATTTTTTATAAATAAACTCCAGGTTTTTGGGTCCCTCCTTGGTATATATAATGGAATATGACTCATCTATAAAATATAATGAAATCTTTCTATCTGCATGCTAAGTGAATTAATTCAGACAGAGAAAGATAATACTATATGATTTCACTTGTATGTGGAATCTAAAAAAGAAAAATGAACAAACAGAATAGAAAAAAACTAATAGATACACAGAACATTTTGAAGGTTGGCAGCTGAGTAGGATTGAGGGATGGTGAAAAAGAGAAAAGGATTAAAATGTGCAAGTTGCCAGTTATAAAAACAGTCACCAGGATATAAAGTACAGCAGAGGCAATATAATCAGTAATATTTTAATGAGTGTGTATGGTATCAGATGGGTACTAGAATTATAAGGGTGATCACTTTGTAAATTGTATAACGCCTAATCACTATGTTGTACACCTGAAGATAATATAACATTGTATGCCAATTGCAATTGAAAAAAATTGAAAAAAAGTGTAAATAAATAAATAAATAAATAAATCTCAAAAATATCTCCCAATGAAAAAAAGTTCAGATGGCTTCACTGGTGTATTTTGCCAAATGTTTAAAAAAGAATTAACACCAACCCTTCTCAAATGCTTCCAAAAAATGCTTCCTCTTTCTTTCTTAAAGAGGAAGAAACACCCCAGACTTTTCTTTTGAGGTCAGAATTATCCTGATACAGAAACCAGAACAGGAACACTGCTAGAAGAGAAAAATACAAGCCAATATTCCTGGTGAATACAGAAGTAGAAGTTATCAGTAAAATTCTACAAACCAATTTAATAGCACATCAAAATGATCATTTATCATGATCAAGTTAGATTTGTCTCTGGGATGCAAGATGGTTCAATCTATGCAAATAACAGACATATCACATTAACAGAATAAAAGAAAAACAATGACAGAATTATCTACGTAGAAGAGGAAAAAGTATTTGACAAAATTCAACATCCATTCATGATTAAAAAAAAACTGTTAAGAAACTAGTCATAGAAGAAATGTAGCTCAAAATAATAAAGACCATGTATGACAAGTCCACAGCTAACATCACATTCAGTGATGAAATGTTCAAAGCTTTTCCTCTAAGAACAAGAGAAGGGTACCTATTCTAACCACTCATATTCAACATAGTACTAGGTGTCTTAGCTAAAACAATCAAACAAGAAAAATAAATAAAAGTTGTAAGAATTGGAAAGAAAGTTGCCTGTCTCTCTTTGCAGATAATATGACTTTATATATAGAAAATCCTAAAGATTCAACCAAAGATGTTAGATGTCATCAATAAATTCAGTAATATAGCAGGACACAAAATTAACATACAAAAATCAGTAGTATTTCTATACACTAACAGTAAATTTTATGAGAAAGAAATTAAAATTAATCCCATTTGCAATACCACCAAGAATAACAAAATGTTTATGAATGATTTAATTAAGGAAGGGAAAGATCTGCACTCTGAAAACTGTAAGACATTGATAAATGAATTTTAAAAAGATACAAATAAGTGGAAAGGTATTCTATGTTCACGAATTGGAACAACTAATATTGTTAAGATGTCAAAACTACCAAAAGTCATCTAGATATTCAATGAAGTCCTTATCAAGATTCCAAAGACATTTTATCAGAAGTAGAAAAAAACACTCCTAAAATTCAGTGGAACCACAGAAAACCATGAATAACCAAAGAAATCCTGAGAAAAAAAGAACAAAGAAGTAGGCATCACACTTCCAGATTTCAACCTATACTATAAAGCTATAATAATCAAAACAATATGGTAATGGAATAAAAACAGAAAAGTGATCAACAGAATAGAATCAAGGATTCAGAAATCAATCCAAGTATATATGATCAACTAACATTTGATAAGGGAGCCAAAAATACTGAATGAAGAAAAGACAGTTTCTTTAATAAATGATGCTGGGATAATTGGATATTCACATGAATATCCAAAAGAACTGAACTCCTATTTTATACCACTCAGTTTCAAGTTTTAATAACTTGAAATTTATTAAAGACTTTAATATAACACCTGAAACCATGACACTCCTAGAAGAAAATACAAGAATAAATTTCCTTGATGTGGATCTTCATAATTATTTTTTTGAATTGATGCTTAAAGCACAGCAACAAAATAAAAAATAAACAAGTGGGACTACATCAAACTAAAAATTTTCCACGCAGCAGAAGAAACCATCAGCAAAGTGAAAAAACAACCTACACAGTGGGAAAAAATATTTGCAAGCCATATATCTGATAAAGGTTTAATTCCTAAAATATAATATTGTACAACTCAATAGCAATAAAATAAAATAATCCAATTTAGAAACAGGAAAAGATCTGAATAAACATTTCCTCTCCCAAAAAAAGATATATGAAAGGCCAACAGATACATGAAAAGATGCTCAACATCACTCTTCTTTAGGGGAATGCAAATTAAAACCACAATGAGATAGTATGTTAGAATGGCCATCATCAAAAAGACAAGCGATAACAAATGCTGGTGTGGATGTGGTGAAACGGAACTTTTGTGCACCTGTAATGTCCACAAAATTTGGTAAATTGGTACATCTGCTATGGAAAATAGTTTGTAGGGTCCTCAAACAAGAAATATAGAAATACCACATGTTTCATGCAACATGTGAGCAGGACACAGTGAAGTGAATCATGGAGAGGAAACAGAGATTTTTGCCTTCCAGAAAGAAATTGCCCAACTCATGTTAATCATCATCAATACCTCCTATTCCGCTAAGAAAATTTTCATTCAAAAGTTGATCAGTAATGCTTCTGATGCCTTGGACAAGATACACTATGACTGACCCTTACAAGTGGGACAGTAGTAAAGAGCTGAACATTGTGATACTGCTTGATCTCTGGGAACACACCCAGACTCTGGTGGGCACAGGCATTGGCCTGACCAAAGCTAATCTCATAAATTATCTGTGAACCATTGACAAGTCTGGTACTAAGGCACTTATGGATGCTCTTCAAGCTGCTATAGACATCTCTATGATTGGACATGTTGATTTTGGTTTTTATTCTGCCTATTCTGGTTATAGAGAAAGTGGTTGTAATTTCGCAGCACAATGATAATGAGTAATATACCTGAGAATCTTCTGCTGGGGGTTCCTTTGTTATACCAGCTAACCACAGCAAGACCACTGGCTGGTATACCAAAATGATCCTCTACCTTAAAGAATGCCAAACAGAATACTTAGAGAAGTTGGTAAAAGAGGTGGTAAAGAAGCATTCACAGTTCATAGGTTATCCCATCACTCTTTAATTAGAGAAGAATGAGAGAAAAAAATCAACAATGATGAAGAAATGTGAGAAAGAAGAGGAAGACAAAATTGATGAGAGAAAGCCAAGATTGAAAACGTAGGCTCAATTGAGGATAATAGTGCTAAGGATAAGCAAAAGAAAACAAAAAAGATTAAGGAGAAATATATCAGTCAGGAAGAACTAAACAAGATCAAGACAATTTGTACCAGAAACACTGATGATATCACGCAGGAAGAATATGTAGAGTTCTACAAGACGCTTACCGATGACTGGAAAACCACTTGTCAGTCAAGCACTTCTCTGTAGTAGGTCAATTGGAATTCAAAGCGTTGCTAGTCATCCCATCAGGCTTCTTTTGACCTCTTTGAGAACAAGAAGAAGAAGAACATCAAACTCTACGTCCTATCTGTGTTCATCATGAATAGGTATGACAAATTGATACCAGAGTATTTCAACTTGATCTGTGGTGCAGTTGACTCTGAGGATCTTCCCCTAAACATCTCTGGAGAAATGCTCCAGCAAAACAAAACCTTGAATGTCACTCATAAAACTATTGTTAAGAAGTGCCCTGAGCTCTTCTCTGAGCTGACAGAAGACAAGGAGAACTATACACAAATTCTACAAGCTTGGAATCCATGAGAACTCTACTGAGCAGCAATACCTTTCCAAGCTTCTGTGCTATCACACCCCGTAGTCTGGATATGAAATGACTTCTCTTTCAAAGTATGCATCTCACATAAGGGAGACCCAGACTTACATCTATTATATCACTGTTAATAGCAAAGAGCAGGTTTCCAACTCTGCTTTAGTGAAGCCAGTGCAGAAGTGGGCTACTAGGTAGTATATACCTCGTATATGATGAAGCCTACGAATGAGTAATAGTACATGCAGCAACTCAAGGAATTTGATGAGAAGAGCTTGGTCTTAGTTAACAAGGAGGGCCTGAACTTACCTGAGGATGAAGAGGAGAATTGAATAGAAGGCAGTAAGGCCAAGTTTGAAAACATCTGCAAATTCATGAAAGAAATCTTGAATAAGAAGGTTGAGAAAAAAAATCTCCCATTGTTTCTTCATTTTAGGCTTGTGTCTTCATCCTGCTGCATTGTGACCAGCACTTGTGACTGAACAGCCCACATGGAACATATCGTGAAAGCCCAGGCACCTCAGGACAACTGTATGATTAGCTCTACAATGGCCAAAAAGCACCTGGAGATCAACCTCAACACCCTATTGTGAAGATTCTGCAGCAGAAGGCAGAGGCAGACAATAATGACAAAGCTGTCAAGAACTTGTGGTGCTGCTCTTTGAAATTTCACTGCACTCTTCTGACTTCTCACCTTGGGATCCCCAGATCCACTCCAACTGCATCTACCACATGAACAAGCTAGGTCTAGGCACTGATGAAGATGAAGTGATAGCAAAAGAACCCAGTGCTTCTCTTCCCAATGAGAACTCCCCCCTTGAGGGTGATGAGAATGCCTCTCTCTCACAAGGAAGAAGTAGAGTAAGAGTTTCTATCTGCAGATCTTGTTCCCTCTGTATAGTATCTCCATGGCTCCCCAGAAACCCTGAGTGGCTCCAGCTGGTTTCCTCTGCTGATGTCTAGTGTTTTTTTCTATCTCATCTTTCTGCCTCAGGCAGGAATCAAGGGCCTCAAGGCTTCACTTCTCACATTTGACATAGGATTTGGATGTTGGCAATTTTTTTTGTTTATTTTGTTCTAAAACTAAAGTATGCAAAACAAAGAAGATGCACTTTAAAAAAAATACCATATAGTCCAGCAACTCCATTTCTAGGAATATATCCAAGGGAAACAAAACACTAACTTGAGAAGATATCTGTACCTCCATCATTATAGCAGCCTTATTTCCAATAGCCAAGATGTGGAAACAATGTAAGTATGCATTAATGGATGAGCAAATAAAGAAGTTATGGAACTAAATATTATTCAGCCATAAAAAAGCAAGGAAATCCTTTCATCTGTAACAACATGGATAAATCTGGAAGTCATTTGATTGTGTTTATATGTGGAATCTGAAAAAAAATTCATAGAAGAGATCATACTTGCAGTTACCAGAGGTGGAGGGGGGAGGAGAAATTGGGGGAAGGTGGTCAAAAGATACAAACTTTCAGTTATAAGACACATAAGTACTAAAAATATAATGTACAACATAATGATTATAGCTAACACTGTTATGTGCTATATGAAAAAAGTTGTTATGAAAGTAAATCCTAAGAGTTCTCATCACAAGGAGAAAACTTTTTTCTTATTCTTTATCCTTTCTATTTTTATATCTGTATGAAATGATGGATATTAGCTGAAACTATTGTGGTAATCATTTCACAATATTTGTAAATCCAAATATCATGCTGTATGCCTTAAATGTATACAGTCTTGTATGTCAATTATTTCTCAGTAAAACAGGAAAAGAGAAAAATACAACCTCTTGCCCGCTAGAAAACATCTGTGCTCCTATACTAAGGGGAAAAAGTAGGAAAAACATAAGTCTCAGTGGTAACACACTATGCCAGCCCCCTTATATCCTTTTGTCCCTCATGCCAACTCACTGAAATAACTATTCAATCTTCACTATATAAAAACAAGTTCATACAAATATAATAATTTTCTTATTCAATCTTCACAAATTTCTTGATTACATATGTGGGGAGACCCCCCAAAAAACAGAATTTATTTATAAAAATTGTGTATATATTCTTACATGTTTAAACATCAGTCATCTTCAAAGATAATAATCAATAAAAACAAATGCTTTAGGTGGTTGTAGTTTGAGGGTGTCAAACAAGAAAGAATTGAGGGTATGAATCAAACAAAAAGTTTATTTGGGGTCTTACAAATTTGAACTCTGGAGATACAATTTTACAAGGAATCTGGACAGTGTTCTGGGTGCAGAGGGATGTGGGAGAAAGGAGAATTTGTAAAGACAAAACCACAGCTTACATGACTTGTTTTAAAAGAATTATGGCTGGTGTAGGCAGAAATAACGTTAGTCTATATAGGATAGGTCATTATGTTAGTTGCTTGTTTGGAGTTCAGTGAAATAAGCCTCATTCTGAGAACTCCAACAGGATGCAGCGGTTTGTGGCTTGCACAGTTAAAAAGTTCACATTCTGTCTGGGTGTGAAGGTGAATAAAAGCAACTTCCCCAGTGATTTCGCAGCTCCACTTCAGGGCTCCTTGACATTAGTGACTCCATTTCAGATGTTTCTGTTCACAACGGAAGACAGTTAGAAAGAGAAATAATAACATTACTAAATAGCTCCAATGTTAAAAGAGAACAGTAAAATTCTCTTTCTCATGATAAGCACTCAATATGCTTTTAGCTCACTTTAATGCTAAATCTTCAAAATTATCTAATATGATATTAAAAACATGTTAGTTTTAAAATCAACCACTGTGGAAAATGACTTTTCTGCAGTTAATCCCAGGAAAAATGTCTTTTATGGGAAATAAAAACTAACAAGTTTGATTAGTACTCAAACATGCTCCCCTCTCTTTGCTTTTGGGTGACCTTAGAATTTGAATATTAAAGCACTTAATGTAATTTCCCAGAGAAAGAAACTATAATGTGCCCATATCTCTTCTCCAAAAATCATTCACTATCTTGTTTCTGTGTTGTTCGTTATTTTGTGCTCACCTGATCCCAACACTGACACATACACACACGTCAACATTAGTCTTCTATTTGCAGTAAATTTAAAACCCAGAAGTCACAATAAAAAAGAAATAAGCAAGCCAACAAAAAGAATTCATTTTAATCAGGTAATTTAAAAAAAAGTGTGAAACCAGCCCCAGCCAGGTGGGTCAGTTGGGTAGAGAATACACCCAATACACCAAGGTTGGGGGTTTGATCTCTGGTCAGAGCACATACAAGAAGCAACCAGTGAATGCACAGATAAGTGGAACAACAAATCGATGTTTCTCTTTCAAATCAATTAAAAAAGTGTGAAACCAGTTTCTTTACTTCCTGCTTGGGGGATAAATTCAGCCACCTCCACCACCTTAGCAGAAGCCTAAGTCTGGGCTTCAGATGTGAGTCAGCTGCCTATGAGGCACTGTAACGGAATCTACTCTACATGCAGTTCTCTCAGAGTAATCTGAAGTCATGAGTTTGAGCTCAGGAGATAGGCAGGTGAAGAGGGAGGGAAATGGGGGTAGACAAGAGATACAACAGACTCAGAGACTAAAAGAGAAACAGAAATTGATGGCAAAAGTTTTAGGGAACAGAGACACAGGGAGATTTAAGACATGCTAAGAACACCAAGATGAACCTGGCATGGTCATTGTTCCAAAAACAGCTCCAAATGTGAAGGAGAGGGAGTACACTATCTAAACAGACAACTAAACAATTTAGTAATTTCTACTATCAAATAAAAATAAGTCTAGATTTAAGTAAAAAGAAACTATTTGAAAGGATTATTGCAATGAGGGGAAGGAGACTATTGCAATAGGGAACACAGTCCCACCATAGAGCTGCCAGCATCTGAAAGGCCAGGAAGAAAATGATTTCTTTTATGGGAAAGAGTCAACGAGGTTCTAGAAAGAACAGTATATGGATGGAGTGAGGTAATAAGGGAGATATTCCTCCTGAGATCTGCTGATTCTTAGGAGGTATCATTAAGGAGGGATTATATGCTGAGTTAAGAAGAGATTGAGTCAAAGTTCAGGACCCCAGAGAAAGAAGACAAGCTTAACTCATGTTCAGGTCACATTATGAAAATTTAGTTACAGAAGTAACTTTGTTTCAATTATCAGTCAAGATAAACAGCTCAGCTAATTTTAATAGTAAGACAAAAAGTGGGAATTTCAGGGATTTGTGTCTGGCTTCATTGTAAGTGAAAAAGGGAGAGATTATTGAGTCTTCTCTCTCTAAGTCATAAGGGAAAGGATGCAATTACCAGTTTATTAGAACACAAAAAGATGGTGTGTTGCCACCCTTCAAGGCCAGGCAGGTTCATGGTATTCGTGCAAAGGGAAAAATATTCACGGAGCCATTGGGATGTCTGGCATCTTTTATTCATGGGTGGGCAACCCATGCACGCTTCAAGCTGTGTGTCCATCTGCATGGTCTGGTGTCACGGCCCCTGCTCCCCGGCATGGCACCCATCATGGCACCTGTCCCCTTGTGTGTCTCTCATCATCACCACCCCCAGCAAGGAGTCCCTACCTGTTTAAATACTAGTGGGGAACAAAGCTGGAAAGCTGCCAGAACATTACATAACATGACATAATTCTGCGCTTGTGAGCCCACTTCATGTTATGGGAACAGTTTATCAGGCCCAGTCCCAAGGCTATGAGAACACTGGTTATCAGGCCCCTCCAAGGCTATGGGAACACTTCTTCCCTTAGTTACCCAGACACCTGAGTGAGGAAGCCAGATTGCCTCCACTTACCCTACAGATGGACAGATTTCTTTAACTGTTTTCCAGAAGTAGAGGGCTCAGGAAAAGTTTAACATTGTTTTTATGGCTCATGTACATAACAAGTGCTGTTGTAAGCATAGAACAGAGGGGTACTAACTAAACCTGGAAGATAAATGGAAGGTTTCACAAATGAGGAGAAACTTGAACTGGGCCAGAAGTATAGAAACCTGAGCAAAGAAGGTGGGAAAAGGCTTGTGTAATGTAATATTGTAGAGGAGGATAAAAATTTTCCTACTTCCCATCTGCACTCATTGGCTAGCCTAATAATTAAATTGACATAAGACAGATTAATAGGAGAAAACCAAACATAATTACATATATATGGGAACCCAACAAAGACGTGAAGAATCAAAGGCTGTCAGGCAATTGAGGTTTATACACCATCCTGAGCTAAGGAGGAGGGGGTAGAAGTCTGGGGCTTCCAAGCAAAGAAAGCAATTCACAGGAAGATGAGAAAAACAAATGTTTGGTTGTAGAGGAAAAGTCAGATAGGTTGAGGTGACCCAGAGGAGGGACCAGGAACTAGGAAAGAGTTTGTTTAGGTTACTTAGAAGATGCCAGCCAGCTGTTGGATTTCAGCCAGGCAGTCATAATTTCTGTTTCGGCTTTTGTACAACTCAGCTTCAGATTATGATTCTTCAAGGCTAACTCCCGTCTGCACATAGCAGCTAACTCCCACTTTGGCTTCAGAGTACCCAGCTTCTGATAAGGACACCTCAAGGCTAGAGTTATTTTTCGCATCAGCTTCTGTACCTCCTGCTTTTGCTACGTAGGGGGGGTGTCCAGAAAGCAATAAAAGCCCTGCTCAGCCAAGGCTCGGGGCTCAGAATTTGGGGTCTGTACTCCTCTGGGCCCGTGCACGTTAATAAAGGGTCGTGCTCCGCCATCTAACTGCGTGTTGAGTCGTTTCCTTCCATAACATGGTAAACAAATGTTTGTCATGACATGTAGATAAATCTTTCTGATATATAGTTATCTCTGGCAACAGCTCTCTTCCTGGGATAGACAATACTACAATAGCTGTTTGATGTCAATGAATCACAACTAAAACTATTTTTTGCAAGTTTTACAAAAATATAATAGTTTCTTCATATGTGCAGAATTTTAGTATTAGTTTATGTGTGCCATAAAATGAAAAAGGTTGAATATTGCTGTCTTAACTTATGTATAAATAACATGATTTGCTCATTTGGTTTTTCTATGTTTGTTTGTTTTAATTAAAGTATAATTGACATGCTAATTCATTTGTTTACTCTTTAAACTCTTTACTCTTTATTCTAAGAGACTGAGAATATTGAGTGAGAATATTGCCAGTATATATCTAAATAGAGTTCTTATTGTTGTTGTTATTATCATCATTATTACTAATTATAAATGCTGGTCAACATTTGATGCATATTTTCATTATAAGGAATCAGGTCATTGTAGCCCTTAGAAATCTTTCACTATTTCCTTGATAATTTTTTGATCTCTTCTTATAGAAATTGTATTACAGTCAGTCAGATTCTGGCAACAATTCTGGATCAAGCCTACATGTTTCCTTAAAGAGCTTTCCAGCTCTTTATAGTCTTTTTAATTTCTTTATACTTTGAAGCTGCATCTGAGAAATTCTCAGGTGAACATTCTAGCACAGTAGTTGAAATTTCAGGGGTATTCATTCAGGTATTCAGCCGGAAAGAAAATTTTAATTGGAAATTAGACATAAGCAATCTCAAATGAGTTTATTTTTATATAAATTTTATTATAACATCTGTATACTGTATTGTGTGTACCTGAAATCCAGTCTCCTACAACCATGTATTTGACCCCCTTTACCTTTTTCATCCTCCACTCAACCCTTCCCCCACTGGTAACTACCATTCTATTATCTCTACGAGTTTGCAGTTTTTGTTTGCTTATTTATTAGTTTTATTTGTTCATTGGGTCCTTTTATATCCCACATCTGAATGAAATCATATAGTTCTTGAATTTTCCTTCTGACTTATTTCACTTAGCTTAATACTTTCAAGACCCACCAATATTATTGTAAATAGCAATGTTTCATCTTTTTATGGCTGAATAATATTCCATTGTATACATGTACCACATATCTTCCTTATCTGATCATTCATCAAAAAACACTTATATTGTTTCCATGTCTTGGTTATTGTGAATAATGTTGTAATGAATATAGGAACAAATATATCTCTACAAATAAGTGTCTTCAAATTTTTCAAGTAGATACCCAGAAGAGGGATTGCTAAATCATATGGTAGTTTTCCACGGTGGCTAAAAATTTACATTCCCAGCATCAATGGACAAGTGTTCCCTTTTCTGTATATTCTCTCCAACACTTATTTCTGTCTTACTGATAATAGTCAGCCTAACAGGTGTGAGGTGGTATCTCATTGTGGTTTGACTTCCATTTTCCTTATAACTAGTGTGGTTGAGTGCATTTTATATGTCTGTTGGACATCGGTATGTCCTCCTTGGTAAAGGGTCTGTTTAGGTCCTCTGCCCACTTTTAAATCAGGTTGTTTGTTTTTTGTTGTTGGTTGCATGTGTTCTTTATACATTTTGAATATCAGATACTTATCAGAAATATCATTTGTTAATGTCATCTCCCATTTGGTTGGTTGCCTTTTTGTTTTGTTGATGGTTTCTTTTAAAATGCAAGAACTTTTCAGTTTGATGTAGTCCCATTCATTCATTTTCTTTTTTTGCCTTTGGGGACAAGTCCAAAAAAATCCCTCTGACCGATGTCCATAATATGAATGCCTATGTTTTATCCTATGTGTATTATTGTTTCAGATCTTACAGTCAAGTTTTTAATCCATTTTGAATTAATTTTTGTGTATGGTATCAGATAGTGGTCTACTTTCATTCTCTTACACATGTCTTTTTGGTTTCCCAAACACCATTTATTGAAGAAGCTTTCCTTTCTTCACTGCAGGTTTTTGGCTAATTTGCCAAAAAATTGATCACCTGAATCAATTAATATGATACATATGTTAACAAAATAAAGATAAGAATCATGTGATAACATCAATAGATGCAGAAAAGCATTTGACAAAATACATCTGTTTATGATTAAAGCACTCAAGAAAATGGCAAAGAGAAAAGGTGCCTTAACATAATAAAGTTCATATATGACAAACCCTCAGCTACTGTTGTATTCAAAGGTAAAAAACTAAAATCTTTTCCTCTGAGTTCAGGAGCAAAACAAGCATGCCCACTCTCACCACTACTATTCAGCTTACTAGTAGAAGTCCTAGCCAGATCAATAAGGTAACAAAGTGAAGTGAAAGCCATCCAAATAGGGAACAAAGAAGTAAACTTGTCACTACTTATAGATTATATGATTATGTATATAGAAAACACTAAAGAGTATGAAGTTGTGAGTACCTAAGGGACCTGCTACTTGTGATTAGAATCTGAAGGGGGGACTGACCCCTTAACCTGTGGGACCTGACACTATATGTACAGGTAGATAGTGTCCTTATAGGATACCCAACAGGTGTTGCAGAATTGCTTGGTGAAGAAAAAACACCCATATATGTAATGTTGAAAAGGGAGACTGGATTATTACTAATACACCTCGGTTATCTGATTTTTCTTCCTCTTCTCCCTCTCTTTTTTGTTGACAAGTATCTCCCATCAGATTTCAGGAGAGGCAGTTGGAAGGAAAAAATCAGGGATAAATTACAGGCAGAATAGACTTAATGATCTCAGCTGCCTTTCTCTCTCTAATCAATGGATTAGGTTGGAAAGAGGTTGAGGCAAATGAGGCAACAAGAGTGCAAAATTTAAAGATTTTCTTCCTCTCAACTTCCCTTGCACACAAAGTGCTTCTGTGGCCTCACTTTCCTCCCAGTCCTTGCTGGGCCATTGGGTCACTGGCTCTCTCTAGCATATCTAAGGAGGTCTGGGTGAATTCCTTTTCCTTCTGTTTACTCAGAATAAGGCTAGAATTTTTCAACTGGAGTGTAAGTTACAAAACTGACATGACAGCAGATGAGCCTAGAGATAACAGCTCATGAAGAACATTCATTACTCATTTAACCATCATTCTTGTAAAGAGTAAACATTCCTGGGAATTGAGATGAAAATGAGACATAAAACCAAAAGTCTTTTCTCAGTATTGGACATTGACCTAGTAATAAGCAGTTGTGGTGGAATGCACTCATTTGTGAATCTGATTTTGAGGCCTCAGTAAATACAACATTTATACTGAGATCTTACCGTACACAGAAAATATGTTCAAATGTGGCAGAATTGGAGGTGGATCAAGCAGAGACTCTATCATCTTTAGACTCATAGAATAGCAATAGACAAGACACAGACACTGATACAAGACCCAGCATAAGAC
This sequence comes from Anoura caudifer, assembly GCA_004027475.1. Taxonomy (NCBI): domain Eukaryota; kingdom Metazoa; phylum Chordata; class Mammalia; order Chiroptera; family Phyllostomidae; genus Anoura; species Anoura caudifer. Next base: position 22,130 of record PVKU01012024.1, read on the forward strand.
TGAAAAAAAAAAAAAAAACATATCCCCCAAGAACTGTAACATGATAACACACAGAAAATCTCATAAATTCAAATTGCACACTTACTGGAGCATTGCAGGTGGTGACATTTTCCTTGATGCCTTTTTAAAAAAAGATTTTATCTTTAAACCAAATATGTGCCACAGAAAGTATTCTGAATTTGAATAAGTACTTCGGGATAAACATTCTATATCCATTAACTTTATGTGAGGTAGGTAGTACAACTGGTAAGAATTCATTCCAATACTTAGCTGTTCTCATCCCTTTGGTGGCCTTCCCCATAACCAAGACTGAAGTAAATATCGCTGGTAACTGTTGGATACTGGATTCAAATCTGTCTCTTACTGTCATTAAAACTCTTGCTTACTTGTATATTATGCAATTGCCTAACCACAATGCTGTGTACCTGAAACTAATGCATATTTAATGTCAAATGTAATTGAAAAATAAACTAAAAAAAGAAAAAGAAAGATAACACCAAGGCTCCCATCTAAAGGGAAACGAATAAGGGATGATGTAGGTAGGATTTCTGGAGGAACTAAAAAGAATAAATATGAGGTTTACCTGGAAGAATACCTTTGAAATAGAAGAACAATAGGACAGGGGATACTTATCACCAATCAATATTCTAATACTTTATATCTAGAGAAAGATAATAATACAAAATGCTTTACATGGGTTTAAGTTTGAGGAACACTGTCAGAAAAAAACATTACTATTAAGTTCTAATATAAAATATTAAGAAGAATCAAATTCCCTCTTTTTTGCCATAAACACAATATAAACTTTTTAGATTTTTTACACAACACACCTTTAAGATCTTAACCTGATTTACAGTTGAATAATCTAAATGAAGTAATAAAATGTTGGAAGTTTTTTTGGGGGGGCAATTTCTTAAATTACATTTTATTGATTATGCTATTACATTTGTCCCATTTCTCCCCCATCATTCCCCTCCACCCTGCACACCCCTTCCCACCCACATTCCCCCCTTTAGTTCATGTCCATGTGTCATAAGTTTTTTAGCTTCTACTTTTCCCACACTATTCTTGCCCTCCCGCTGTCTATTTTCTACCACCATCTATGCTACTTATTCTTTGTACTTTTCCCCCTCTCTCCTCCTCCCACTCCCCTGTTGCTAACCTTCCATGTGATCTCCATTTCTGTGTTTCTGCTCCTGTTGTAGTGGTTTGCTTAGTTGGCTTTTGTTTTAGGTGTGGCTGTTAATATCTGTGAGTTTACTATCTTTTTACTGTCCTATTTTTTATCTTGTTTTTCTTAGATAAGTCCCTTTAGCATTTCATATAATAAGGGCTTGGTGATGATGAACTCCTTTAACTTGACCTTATCTGAGAAGCACTTTATCTTCCCTTCCATTCTAAATGACAGTTTTGCTGCATAGAGCAATCTTGGATGTAGGTCCTTGCCTTTCATGACTTGGAATACTTCTTTCCAGCCCCTTCTTGCCTGCAAGGTCTCTTTTGAGAAATCAGCTGACAGTCTGATGGGAACTCCTTTGTAGGTGACTGTGCCCTTATCCCTTGCTGCTTCTAGAATTCTCTCCTTCATTTTAATCTTGGCTAATGGAATTATGATGTGCCTTGGTGTGCTCCTCCTTGGGTCCTCCTTCTTTGGGACTGTCTGAGCTTCCTGGACTTCCTGGAAGTCTATTTCCTTTGCCAGATTGGGGAAGTTCTCCTTTATCATTTGTTCAAGCGAGTTTTGCACTTGTTGCTCTTCTTATTTCCCTTCTGGTACCCCTATAATTTGGATGTTGGGACGTTTATAGATGTCCTGGAGGTTCCTAAGCCTCTCCTCATTTTTTGTTTTTTGAATTCTTATTTCTTCATTATTTTCTGTTTGGTTGTTTCTTTCTTCTTTCTGGTCCACTCCATTGATCTGAGTCCCAGTTTTCCTCCCATCACTATTGGTTCCCTGTGAGTTTTTCTTCATTTCACTTATTGTAGCCTCCATTTGTTCTTCTAATTTGCAACCAAAATCAACCAATTCTGTGAGCTTCCTAATTACCAGTGCTTTGAACTGTGCATCTGATAGATTGGCTACCAGTGCTTTGAGCTGTGAATCTTATAGGTTGGCTATCTCATGGTTGCTTAGATGTATCAGCTCTGGGGCCCGTTCTATTGTCCCATTTGAGCCATCCTTGGTCTTGTTTTTTTTTTTTTTTTTAATTTTTGGTCTGGTTGGGGCTGTTATGTATGTGAGGGGCAGAGCCTTAGGTATTCACCAGGGTGGGACAACCCAGTCACTGGGTTGTGATGCTGGATGTGGGGGCAGGGTTGGAGAGGGAACAATGGCCTTGCTCCCTTCTCTCTTGGATTCCAGTCCCTTCTGCTGCTTTCCCCAAGCAAATTGGGCCTTTCTGGCACTGATTTCCATGTGGGCAGGCTCATGCACATTCTAGGACCCCGTGGGTCTCTCCAACAAACTCTTCTGTGAGGCCGGGATTCTCTCCTGGCACCCCAAACCCTACAAGTGATCTCAATCGGTGCTTTTTAGGCCTTATTTCCCAGCAATGGGGCCCTGTGCTGTGCAGTCTGTCTCGCTGCCTGTTTTCACATGGTTTATCTGCGTGTAAATGTGTGACCACAGTCAGCCCCCTTGTGCGCCTTGCTTGGTTTGCTCGTTGCCTCCCTGCACTAGGTAACTGCCATCTGTGGGCCCAGGACTACCACCAGCTACTGCTTCTTCCTGCCACAACCCCTCTCTGCCGGCTGCTGACTCCACGCCTCTTACCGGTCTGGGTGAATCATTGTTGGACTTCCGTACAATTCAAACCTCTATCTGTTCTGGTTGGGGGTTTGTTGGTTCTGTATTTTTGTTGTCCTTAATCTTGGTTGTGAGAGGAGGCACAGTGTGTCCACCTATGCCTCCATCTTAGCCAGAAGGCTGTTGGAAGTTTTGTTAATTTTCAAATTAGCCATTTCCAGAAAATAGAGCTTCAAGACTTGAAACTCAGTCTCATCTAAAAGACTTTTACAAGAAATAAAAGATAAATTTTATGAGCACTGGAGACATACTTCCCTCTCTTTGTTCTTGGGTAATATTTTTACTGTAGACAGTGAGTCAGCTGGAAAAATCTCCCCCAGATGGACTAGATGGGGTGGGGAAAGGCTCTTACAGAAACCACACTGAAAGCTAGAGATATGAATGGATTTGGCTTCAAGCCACCAAAAGCTAAAAAGGAAATTAGATAGGAAAAAAGTTCTCCCCTCCCTATCCTAGGAAAAGCTGCAGGCTGGGGCAGACAGTAAAGATGGTATTTGAGGTGGGAGTCCACCATTCTTCCAGGTTGTTCAGCGGCTGAATAAAACCCTTTTTTTTTTTTAGCATCTGTCTCACAAGTTTGGCTTTTGTGGTGTCAAGCAGCCGAACCTCCATTTTTGTTCAGTTACAACATAAGAATTAGAACAGTAAAGCATGAAACCACATTCCTGAGAAAGACACTGCTCTGAAAAATGTGCTTATGTTTCCACTCCCAAATTCTTGCCCTATCTTGTATCGGCTCTGTTCATTATCTTGTGCTCACACCTCCCTGCAATGGTACACACACAGGCACACACACGCAGAGACACACACACACCCCAACATTTGTCTTCTAACTGCAGTAATTTACAGGAATCACAATGAAAATTAAAAAAAAACACAATTCCTTTAAATCATCTGAGTTAAATTATAAAGAAAAAAATAACAAAAGCAAAAGTGAAACCAGTTTTTCAATTCCTGATTGGTGTATAAATTCAGGCACCTCTCCCACAGCCAGACCCTCAGCGTGGGTCTGCAGCCTGCCAGACTCTGGGAAGGAACCTACTCTACATGCAGGTCTGTCTGGAGCCACCTGAAGAAAGGAGGTTTGCCCCAAAGAGACAGGTAGGTAAAGATGAGGGAGGGAAATGGGTAGACATACAAAGACAGACTCAAAGACTAAAAGAGAAACAGGAATTTATGGAAAATGCTGGATGAACCAGCCAGAGACACAAGCAGATTAAGATATGCTAAGAAAACTACATTAACTTGGCATTGGCATTGTTCCACAGACCAGCTCCAAATCTGGATGAAAGTGAGCAAACTGTCCAAACAGCTAGTTAAACAATTTCACAATTGGTATCATCAAATAAAAATAAAACTAGACTGCAGAAAAGAAAAACTATTACAATTAGGAAAACCAACCAACCATAGAGCTGCAAGCATCTTACAGGAATTTTCTTTTATAGCAAAATGTCAATAAGGTTCTGCTAGAAAGAACAAGGTATGGAGGGAGTGGGATAATCAGAAAATACTTTTCCCTGAGGTTTGCTGATTCGTAGCAGGATTTTTATGTTTTAAAAGATTCCGTGTATTTATTTTTAGAGTGAGGGGAAGGTAGGGAAAAAGAAGGGAGAGGAAACTTGATGTGTGAGAGAAACAATAGATCAGTTGCCTTTCTCATGCCCCCAACCAGGAACCTGGCCCACAAGCCAGGTGTGTTGTGACTGTTGAAGGCCATGCAGGTCCATGGTAGTTGTGCAGATGGAATAATATTGACAGAGTCGTTGGGTTGTCTGGCATACTTTTATTCATAGGTGGGTGAGCCGTGCATGCTGTAAGCCATGTGTCTTCCAGCACGTCACCCTTGCATGTCTCCCATCATCGCACCCAGCAGAGAGTCCCTACCTGTTTAAGTACTAGTGGGAAACAAAACCAGAATACTGCCAGAACATCACATAACATGACATAATTCCACGCATGCAAGCCCACTTTATGTTATGGGAACAATTTATTGGACCCAGTCTCAAGGCAATGAGAACACTAGTTATCAGGCCCCTCCAAGGCTGTGGGAACAGGGCTCCCCTTTGTTACCCAGACACCTGGGTGAGGAAGCCAGACTGCCTCCACTTACCCTACAATGGCATGTGCCCTGATTGGGAATCAAACCAGCGACCTCTTGGTTTACTGGACAACATCCAACCCACCAAGCCATACCAGTCAGGCCTTAGGCAGTATCTTTTTGTTGGGGGTAGGAGCTCGCTTGATAGAAGAAGGGTGGATCAAAGTTCAATGTCTTGGAGAAAGGAGAAAAGCTTAATAAGATTTGGTAACAAGTACTCTGTTTCTAATCAATCAGTTGAGATCAAAGCTGAGCTCATCTTTTTTGAGGCAAAAAAAAAAATCAGAATCTAAAGGGTCTATGCATGGTCTATATCAGGGGTGTCAAAGCCATTTTCACCAGGGGTCACATCAGTCTTGTGGTTGCCTTCAAAAGGCCAAATGTAATTTTAGGACTGTATAAATGTAACTACTCCTTAACTAGGGGCAAGGAGCTTGGCGCTGCTGCCAGGTAGAAACAAGGTGCTGGGCTGGATGAAACAAAGTGGTGGGCCAGATTCGGCCCGCGGGCCTTGTGTTTGCCACCTGTGGTCTATATTGTAAGTGAAAAGAAGAGATATTGGTGAGTCTTCCCTCTCTAAGTCATTTGGGGAAGGGTGGTTTTTTGTCACAAGCCACACTTAAGCACCAAAGTGTGGACTGATTTTTAAAAACAGTTTTCTAGGACTAAAGGGCTCAAGAAAGTTTAATGTTGTTATTCTAATTCATGGAATAGGTGCATTGTCAGCACAGAGGAGAGAGGTATTCACTTAACCTGGAAGATAAATGTGAGGCTTCTCAAATAGCAGAAACATGAACTGGGTCTGAAGTATGAAATCCTGGGCAGAGAAGATGAAAAAAATACTCATGTAATATAGTATTGTAGGTAAGGGATAATTTTCCCTTCTTCTCTTCCAGTTGTGTTGACCGGTAAATAATCAAATTGGCATAAGACAAATTAATAGTAAAAAAAATTAATTGTATACATACAGAAGTCAAAAGACAGAAAAACTCAAAGGTAGTCAGGCAATTGAAGCTTATATACCATCCAGAGCTAAGGAGAAGGGGGTAAGAGTCTGGAGATTCAGAGGTGAAAAAGACATTTCCAGGCAGATGAGAAGAGCAACTGTTTGGTAAAAAAAAAAAAAAAAAAAAAAGTTTACCACATCCAGTTAAGGGAGAATTTAAAAGCTTTTTCTACCCAGGCTGGTGTGTGTGGCTCAGTGGATTGAGTGACAGCCTGCAAGCTTAACAGTTGCTAGGTAGATTCCCAATCAGGGCACATGCCTGGGTTGTGGGCCAGGTCCCCAGTAGGGGGAGCATGAGAGGTAATCACAGATGGTTGTTTCTGTTCCTCTCTTTCTCCCTTCCTTTCCCTCTCTCGAAAAATAAATAATTGCTTCTTTAAAAAAGCTTTTCCTCAGTCTGGGTGTAGAGGGTGCCTTAATTGCCTCCAGCTGAGAACAATCCACATGCCAAAGTGGCACAAGTATTCTGATCCCCTTCAATACGCAGGACTAACAAAACTATGAGGTTGAGGAAGGAGGGCAGTGTGGCTTCTACCGGAAGAAAGTGAACTAGAAAGTAGGAAGAGGAAAAGGGTGGTTGTAAAACGAATTAGGTTAATTGTTACCAAATTTTGAGGGGTCTTGAATGCAAAGGGCAAGTAATTTGATAATCTCTTAAACCAATAAAGAGTTTTCAAACTTTTGTAAACAAATAATTTCGATGAGTTTCAGTTTGCAATGTCAAAAATGGACCACAACATGAAGACAGATAAATTCAAGAGCTTTTTATATAGTACAGTCAAATAAGTAGGATAAACTAATGGCCAATATTTAATAAGTATCCAACAGGAACAACAGTTTAGGGGGAAAAATAAGAAAGATGGGATTCCAATACATGAAAGGGGTCTACATCACCATTACCCTATCTGAAGTGGAAGGATATCTGAAATGGCTAGCGTCAGGAAGTTTGGATAAGCTTCTAATTGGATCAGCCATCCTACATAGTTAATCCAACAAGTCCAAAAAGCTGCTTCAAATACAAAAGGAATAATAAGATCTGGGATAGAAGGCTGAGGTGTAGAGCAAGATAAAAATTTTTAAAGTTTTCTATTGTGATATAAATTACATATAACATTATATTAGTTTTTGTATTGCTACATAATGATTTGATGTATATATATCAAAATGATCACCACAATAAATCTACTTAATATCCAGACCACACATAGTTACAATTATTTTCTCCTGATGGGAACTTTTAAGGTTTTATTCTCTTAGCAGCTTTCCAATGTACAAACAGTATTATCAACTATAGTCACCATGCTGTACGTTACATCCTCAAGATTCATTCAATTTGTATCCATAAGTCAGCATCTTTTGATCTCCTTCACCCACTGAGCCACCACAACCCTCCACCTCTGGCAACCACCAATCCATTTTCCATGAGATCAATTTTTGTTGTTTTATTTTTAGTTCTCACATTCAAGTGAGATACCTGTCCTTCTCTGACTGACTTACCCCACCTAGGATAAGGCCTCAAGGTCCATCCATGTAGTTGCAAATGGCAAGATTTCCTTCTTTTCAGGGCAATATAATATTTTATTTTCTGTATCCATTTATCTATTGGAAGACACTTAGGTTGTTTCCATGTTTTGGCTATTGTAAATAATACTACAACGAACATGGGGGTGCATGTCTTTTAAGTTAGTGTTTTCATTTCTTCTGGATAAATAATCAGAAGTGGAATTGCTGGATAACTACATTTGATAGGCACTTCAAGAGGTGGGACACGGTAAGAAGTGCCTAGAGCAGCTCATGATTAATGCCAGGGTCACAACCCCTTATGTGCATATTCCCTAATCACACTATCAAATTAGTCTCACTGGTTTGCATCCCAATGCCTACTTATTTCTTTCTTGGCACTTAAAACAATCTGAAATCACTTTGTTTATTCAAGTATTTCCAAGTCAATGGTTTGCTCCCACCACCCCACAAGGACGTGAACTTTCAAAGGACAGGGATCTAACTGATCTTATTGATCAATCATCCCATAACGCCTAGAACATTTCCTAGTATGCTGACTTCCCTCAATAGATGTGTGGAATAAATGCTGGAATTTTTTTAAATTATATTTTATTGATTATGCTATTACAGTTGTCCCATTTCTCCCCCATCATTCCCCTCCACCCTGCACACCCCCTCCCACCCACATTCCCCCCTTTAGTGCATGTCCATGTGTCATAAGTTCTTTAGCTTCTACTTTTCCCACACTATTCTTGCCCTGCCCCTGTCTATTTTCTACCCACCATCTATGCTACTTATTCTGTGTACTTTTTCCCCTCTCTCCTCCTCCCGCTCCCCTGTTGCAAACCCTCCATGTGGTCTCCATTTCTGTGTTTCTGCTCCTGTTCTACTTTTTTGCTTAGTTTGCTTTTGTTTTAGGTGTGGTTGTTAATATCTGTGAGTTTGCTGTCTTTTTACTGTCCTATTTTTTATCTTCTTTTTCTTAGATAAGTCCCTTTAACATTTCATAGAATAAGGGCTTGGTGATGACAAACTCCTTTAACTTGACCTTATCTGAGAAGCACTTTATCTTCCCTTCCATTCTAAATGACAGTTTTGCTGGATAGAGTAATCTTGGATGTAGGTCCTTACCTTTCCTGATTTGGAACACTTCTTTCCAGCCCCTTCTTGCCTGCAAGGTCTCTTTTGAGAAATCAGCTGACAGTCTGATGGGAACTCCTTTGTAGGTAACTGTGCCCTTATCCCTTGCTGCTCCTAGAATTCTCTCCTTCATTTTAATCTTGGCTAATGGAATTATGATGTGCCTTGGTGTGCTCCTCCTTGGGTCCTCCTTTGGGACTGTCTGAGCTTCCTGGACTTCCTGGAAGTCTATTTCCTTTGCCAGATTGGGGAAGTTCTCCTTTATTATTTGTTCAAGTGAGTTTTGCACTTGTTGCTCTTCTTATTTCCCTTCTGGTACCCCTATAATTTGGATGTTGGGACGTTTATAGATGTCCTGGAGGTTCCTAAGCCTCTCCTCATTTTTTTGAATTCTTGTTTCTTTTTTCTTTTCTGTTTGGTTGTTTCTTTCTTCTTTCTGGTCCACTCCATTGATCTGAGTCCCAGTTTTCCTCCCATCACTATTGGTTCCCTGTGTGTTTTTCTTCATTTCACTTATTGTAGCCTCCATTTGTTCCTCTAATTTGCGACCAAAATCAGCCAATTCTGTGAGCTTCCTAAACAACAGTGCTTTGAGCTGCGCATCTGATAGATTGGCTACCAGTGCTTTGAGCTCTGCATCTGATAGGTTGGCTATCTCTTGATTGCTTAAATGAATTAGCTCTGGGGCTTTGATCTGTTCTCCTGTTTGAGCCATTTTTGGTTTTGTTGTTGTTGTTATTGTTATTGTTGTTGTTGTTGTTTTGGGGGGGTCTGGTCTCAGCTGTTAGTAGTGAGGGGCAGAGCCTTAGGTGTTCACCAGGGCAGGGCAATCCCATTGCTGGGTTGTGATGCTGGATGTGGGGGCGGGGTCTGAGTGGGAACAATGGCGCTTGCTCCACTCTGTCTTGGATTCTAGTCCCTTCCTCTGCTTTCTCCAAGCAAATTGGGCCCTTCTGGCACTGATTTCCGCATGGGTGGGCTTGTGTATGTTCTAGAGAGATGCTTGTGCATCTCTCTAATGAACACTCCTATGAGGCTGGGATTCTCTCCCAGCACCTCAACCCCCACACCTGTTTTTAATTGGTGCTTTTAGGCTTTATTTCCCAGCACTGGGGCCCTGTATTGTGTGGTCTGTCTTGCTGCCTGTCTTCACCTGGTTTATCTGCGCACGAATGTGTGGCTGAGGTCAGCCACCTTGTGTGCCTTGCTTGGTCTGCTCGTTGCCTTCCCACGCTCAGTAACCACCACCTGTGTGCCTGGCATGTGCCAACTACTGCCTGTGCATGTAGGACTACTACCACTGCTTTTCCCTGCCATGACCCGTCTCCTCTGGCTGCTGATTCTGCCCCTCTTACCAGTCTGGGTGAATGGTTGTAGGACTTCTGTACAATTCAATTTTCTATCTGTTCTGGTTAGGGTTTTTTGGTTCTATATTTTTGTTGACCTTAATGTTGGTTGTGAGAGGAGGCACAGTGTGTCCACATATGCCTCCATCTTGGCCAGAAGTCCTAAATGCTGGAATTTTTAACATAACTTTGCTAAGCCTCTGATCCATAGTCTTTTATGATCTAGTTTGTTTAGAGGCACCTCATCTTGATGGGTACAAGAGAGGAGAGATAATCAACATAGATAAGGTCCCTTGATTAAGCAGGAAGAACGTGTTGGAGAGGCCTTCTGGACTGGGTAATGAGAGTGTGAGTATCAGGTTTACAGAGAATTTTTCTTTCAAAGATGAAGGCAGAAATGAGACAAAGTAACGACTGGATGGGACACATTCTCTAGTTCATTTTACCAACAAACATTTATTAAGTCAGAAGTGGTAATTTTTTTTTTTTTTTTAGAAATCTGGCAATTAAGGGAACATGAAAAAGATAACTAGTCATGGAGGAGTCTGATGTGGACTCCGTCCAGTGGGGTTCCATATGTTGTGGATGCAATGAACAAATTCACATGACAACAGAAGTCCTGTGGAGAAAAAGGGACAGCACAGCCACTCTCTGAGTGAAAAAGAGCACCTCGACCCTTCCCTGGACAGGCTTTTGCTGCTTTCTAATAGCATCAAAGAAGGTTTTCATTCATTATGCTCAGGTTTGCTTTAGGTGATTACTTTTTACAGATAACAAAGGAAAAGATGTTACTGATTACTTTTTATAGATTAACAAGGAAAAAATGTTGCAAATACAAAGGGATGATAAGAGTGATTGGTCTGGTTACACTCCATCCTTGGGAAAATTAGCACAGACTTCAGGAAGTTACTTTAAAGATATGCAGTAAAAATTTTTGCTTCAACTCAGGGTGAGGGAGTTTTACAAGAGCAAGTGTCAAAGCAGCCTAGGTAAAATTAAGGCCTGGTTTCCCACGGGAAAGCCTATCCCCGAGTTTGGCTTCATGTGTGGGGACTTGTGCCCATCAGTTTTCTGATAGGGTTGGGCTACATTTGCCACTGCCATGCAGACCAGTTCCCTATAGGAGTCAGAATCCAATCTTTCATTAAGTGGAATGGTAAGGCTTGAGCATGTTTTCTTGTCCAAAACAAAGTAACCATGAAAGCAACATACTCAAGATATTTTAGATTTGAGGTATTGAACACAAGACCCAAGGGCAGGTGAGCAGGCACAGGATTTAGATGACAGTTAATATTGCAAAGATGTTAGGGACACTTTTCCCTTGGAGACCAGAAAAAAGAACACAAGGATGGAATTACACTCTTTTTTTTAACTTTTAAAAAATTGTTATTCAAGTACAGTTTTCTCCATTCCCCCCATCACTCCCCCCAACTCTAGCCATCCCCACTTCCCACCCTTGATCCTACCCTCCATTGATTTTGTCTGTGTGTCCTTTATAGTTGTTCCTGAAAACCCTTCCTCCTCTCTCCCATCCCATTATCCCTTCCCAACTCCCCACTGGTTACTGCCAGTTCATTCTTTATTTCAATGTCTCTCATTTTATTTTGTTTGCTTGTTTGTTTTGTTGATTAGGTTCCACTTATAAGTGAAATCATATGGTATTTGTTTTTCACCACCTGGCTTATTTCACTTCGCATGTTGCTCTCCAGTCCCATGCATGCTGTCGCAAAGGGTAGGAGTTCTTTCTTTCTTACTGCTGTGTAGAATTCCATTGTGTAAATGTACCATAGTTTTTTGATCCACTCATTTACTGATGGGCACTTAGGTTGCTTCCAGCACTTGGCTGTTGTAAATTGTGCTGCTATGAACATTGGAGTGGATAGGTTCTTTTGAATTGGTGTTTCAGGATTCTTAGGGTACAAGCCCAGCAGTGGTATTACCCATGTCAAAAGGCAGTTCTATTTTTAGTTTCCTGAGGAAATTCCATACTGTTTTCCACAGTGGCTGCACCAGTCTGCAAATTTTTTTTGTATGGTTTATAATTTTAGTGTCCTAAGAAAGTTTTGCCTACTACAAGGCCGTGGACATTTTTCACTGTTCTTTTCTGGAAGTTTTATAGTTTAACTTTTATATTTAAGCCTTTGGCCTATTTTGAGTTCTTTCCTGTATGCTCTGATGTGGGGACAATGTTCATTTTTCCCTACCTACGTATCCTATTGTCCCAGCACCATTTGTGAAAAAGACTTTCCTTTCCCATTTGAACATCAATTTACCATATACGCATGAGTCTATTTCTGGTCTCTCTGTTCTGGTCATTTCCATTGATTTGTATTGATTCTTTCACTAATACCATACTGTCTTGTTCATTTTGGCTTTACAGTAAATCTTGAAATACAACAATGTAATTATCTTTCCCAATTTTTCTACATGTACAGCTGGATATATATCCAATTTCTTTAGAGAGCACAAAGAGAGTGAAAAGCAAGGTTCATACATAACTATCTCAAAAGATGTCATCTTGAGTTCTGAATTCCTCAAAGTTTCTTGGCAATATCATTAAAGTGGAATTAACACTTTTCATTTTTAAAACTATATACATCAATATAGATTAGAAAAATGAACTATAATCAAAACTTTTTATAATATCTGCCTTACGAAGTATATCTCTTCTCCAGAAAAATTTCTACTGAATAGAGCTGAGTGGCCTATTCTCCTCTTTCTTCCTCTTTACTCACATAACCCTAAAAACTGAAGTTGTACAATAGTTAGAGAGGAATCTTGGAGTTAGGAGATTTTAGAGAATATCTCTAAACAAATTCTTATCTCATACAATGTACTGACACGTGGGTATCCTTGCGATTTCATCTATGTGTTTCTACGGTAACAAAAATTAAAGAAAGAACTATGGGCTCCTTTTCAGACAGCATAAGTCACTTAATAACAAGCCTGTGCTTACGTGCCAGTCTCTGAAAAATTACCACTCCCCAAAGGCAGAAACTGTATCCTGATGCCCTACAGGTATTTCTCTACTCCAGGAAAACTGTATCTTCAAATCTACCTCAGATTGACTATGCCAAGTCTTGTCACACAACTCAAGGAATAAGATACAGCCATGGATGGGTTGCACAATTGGTTGCAGCACTGTGGCATGCAACAAATGTCTGCAGGTTCAACTCCTCGTCAGGGCACATATCTAGGTTGCAGTTTCAATCCCCATTTGGGGAGAGTATGTGAGGCAACCCATAGATGTTCCTCTCTCACATCAATGTTTCTCTCTCTTTGCTTTCTAAAGTCAATAAACATATCCATAGGTGAGGATTTAAAAAAAAGAAAGATGATACATGTTCTTATATTACTTATCCATATAAGGTCTGAGGTTGCCTACTTTCTGTTTGTGTGATTACAATAGATTTGAACCCCAAAAATATAAAACATGTGCCTGCAACATTACTAAATTAGAGAGGACACAGATTAACTTGATTGTCCTGGAAATTAAGCAAAGATCACTTTGGTACTCTTTCCTGGTCTTTGTGATCCTTGCTCCACCTGCCAATGACTTTACAAGCCATAAAGAATATCATCCCAATCATAGTAGAGCTTACTAGGACTTACAGCTCAATGAAGTACCGCAAATTGAATGATCGTGCAAGCATGCCCAGATGGAGTGTTAGAACACTGCCTGTATCCCAGAACAATCTTTCATATCCATATATACTTATCATTAATCCTACTTCCCAAAAGTTTACACTAGTCACAGTTTAGACTTCTAATGTTACATTTTAAATTTTTCCACTTGTTTAGCTATCTTTATGTAGAATCATATTGCATGCATTCTTTTTGTATTTGGCCTCTTTCTTACAACTTAAAATTGTGAGCTTTTTTGCTGTATTAGCTGTTACATTTGTTTTTATTATCATATGATATTCCATTATATGAATACACAAAATTTTTTGACACTTCTGGCTGTGAATGGACATCTGAGTTGTTTCCAGTTTGTGACCTTGATGAGTAGTGCTGCTATGGACATTCTAATTGACTTGTCTTGATGCAATTGTGCAGACAGTTCTATTGGCAAATATGTAGGAATGAAAATATTGGCCTATTTCTGTCATTTTATTTTATGTGATATCTATGATTTCTTGTTTTGTTTGAATTTTTTTCCTTCCTATCTTTGTGGTACTAATTGATGTTTCTTTATTTCATTTTATCATTGCATTAGTTGAAATGGGATCACCCTTCTATATCATAACTAATCTCCATTTTTATGCAAAAAATATTTTTTATCTACCTCGCACATTTTCACTCTTACCATACACACAATTCTCACACATACCACCATTTCCTATATTGAAACAGTCAGAATTTTAATTACAGATTGGCCTTAAATTATACTTTATACGACAACAATTATTTATACCACAGGTTTTACTTGTTTCTTCACTAATTTGGATGGCATATAATCTCAGATTTCAAAGCATAGTCCTTAAAATATTAAAAATACTACTGTAATATATAGTATCTCATGCTGCCACTGAGAACTCTATCAGCCTGCTTTTAAGTCAGTGATTATCAACCAGAGTGTCACAAGAATTTTTAAAACATTCAATACCTGACTAGTTAGTCAGGGGCACTGACCTCTTTTCCCTTACATTGTCTAACTTAAAAAATGACAACAGCCAACACAATAATAGCTATTTGATTTGAATGAATCAAAACTAAACCTAGTTTTTTGTAAGATTGAACAAAAATGTAATATATTTTTTAGTGTGTTGCAGAATGTTAATAATTAGAGTATGTGCCATGAAATGAAAGTTTCATGTTTTAACCCTTGAAAATTTCTGTTTTAACCCTGTAAATGACATGATTTGCTTATTTAGCATATCTCTGTTTTTTTAATTGAAGTATAATCAACATGTTTATTCATTTGTTCAATCTTTAAACTCTTTATTCTAAAAGAATGAGAAAACTGCCAAGCTACATCTAAATAGAGATATCATTACCATTATTATAAATTCAGGCCACATTTTATGTATATTTTCATTAGAAAGAATCAGGTCATTGCAGCTTTGAGAAATGTTGAAGTGTTCTTTGACAATTTTTCTCCCATATTCTTTCTGATCTCTCCTCATAGAAACTGTATCCAAGTCAGTTAGGTGTTGGCAACAATTCTAGATCTAGCCTACTTGTCTCCTTAGACAGCTTTGTAGGTTTCTACAGCCTGTTTAATTTCTTTATACTTTGAAGCTACATTCTGAAAAATCATCAGCTGAACATTCTAGTATAGTTGTTGATCCTTCAAGTGTATTTATTCAAATATCAAGCCAGAAAACTGTAATTGGAAATTAGGAAGTAAAATGTCTCAAATGCGTTATTTTCATATAAATTTCAGGTGTACAAGCTTATAATACAACATCTGTACACTCTACCATGTGCTCCATACCCATAGCCTAGTCTCTTTCTGTCATTATGTATTTGACCCCCTTTACCCTTTCTATGCTGTATCTAACCCTGTTCTCCTCTGTTAACCACCATACTATTGTCTTTATGGCTATGAGTTCAGAGGTTTTTTGTTTTTGTTTATTTGTTTTATTTGTTCATTTGCTACTTTTGTATCTCACATATAAGTGAAACAATATAGTTCTTGAATTTTTCCATCTGACTTATTTGATTAGCTTAATATTTAATGCAGACACCAGCTCGCAGTGTCCGCAGTGTTATGGATGAAAATAAGTCTACCAAGACATCATCTGCTTGGGGAGGAAAGGTGGCCAATCTCTCAAAGGAGAGGAGCCAGGAACCTGTTCTTCAGTGGGCTTTTATTGAGTTTATTTGCATAGGAATACAGGGTGTATATGTAAAGCTCATCATTCATTGGCAGGCAGAAATGATTGAACAATAGATAACATTCAAAAAACTCTGAGGGCTTATTCTGAGTCAGGGTCAGATAGTTAAAGGGCCATAAAACTTTGGGGAACAAACTCATTTCATGCTTGGATCCTTATCATTTAAATTGAGGGTATTAGCAAAGTAGGTTTCATAGGATTTTATGCATTCTTTCTTAGGCCAGATCGCCCCAGAGATTCCACCCTTTCCAGCACAGGGCCACACTCACCTCTGGCATTGTTTCAATCTTAAGGCATTGTCTCAGGCTTGAGTCAGGCAGGGGAAGTAAGGCAGCCAAGAGATTAGGAGACTTCTGGCAGATAGAATGAGGACTCCGGCTATGTCAAAGCCTTGGGGTGAGGGTCCATCACCCCCTTTTTCTATAGCCCCCCAAGTCCTTCCCTGAGGGCCCCTTCATGACCATGCCTGTCTTAGGTCATCCTTCCTTTGAAGAATCTTACCCATCCTTGGCTAACTGGTCATCTGCCCAGGGCCAAGCAGGGTGAGTGGAAGCAGGCAGAAGTGGCACCCCTGCCAGGGAAGATAAGCTTTGTCTCCCAAGTGGCTTGTGGTCCCAAGGTGTCTTTACTCAGCCTTAGCCATGGGGGGGTTACAGCTTCTGAAATTAGGCAGGGTGGTTCCCAACAAATATTGATACTTTCAAGATCATCCATATTATCATAAATAGCAATGTTTCATCTTTTTTATAGCTGAGTAGTATTCCATTGTATATATGTACCAGATCTTCTGTATCCAATCATTCATCAAAGAACACTTATCTTCTAAGTGCTTCTCAGATAAGGTCAATGTAAAGGAGTTCATCATCACCAAGCCCTTATTATATGAAATGTTAAAGGGACTTATCTAAGAAAAAGAAGATAAAAAATATGAACAGTAAAAAGACAGCAAACTCACAGGTATTAACAACCAGACCTAAAACAAAAGCCAACTAAGCAAACCACTACAACAGGAGCAGAAACACAGAAATGGAGATCACATGGAGGATTA
>PVKU01012025.1:0-25159 GCA_004027475.1 Anoura caudifer
GAGAACTTCCCCAATCTGGCAAAGGAAATAGACTTCCAGGAAGTCCAGGAAGCTCAGAGAGTCCCAAAGAAGGTGGACCCAAGGAGGAACACACCAAGGCACATCATGATTACATTAGCCAAGATTAAAATGAAGAAGAGAATTCTAGAAGCAGCAAGTGATAAGGGGACAGTCACCTACAAAGGAGCTCCCATCAGACTGTCAGCTGATTTCTCAAAAGAGAACTTACAGGCAAGAAGGGGCTGGAAAAAAGTATTCCAAGTCATGAAAGTCAAGGTTCTACATCCAAGATTGCTCTATCCAGCAAAGCTTTCATTTAGAATGGAAGGGCAGATAAAGCGCTTCTCAGATAAGGTCAAGTTCAAGGAGTTCATCATCACCAAGCCCTTACATGAAATGTTAAGAGGACTTATCTAAGAAAAAGATGATAAAAATATTAACAGTAAAATGACAGCAAACTTGCAGTTATTAACAACCACACCTAAAACAAAAGCAAACTAAGCAAACAAGTAGAACAGGAACAGAATCACAGAAATGGAGATCACATGGAGAGTTAGCAACAGGGGAGTGGGAGGAGGAGAGAGGGGAAGGTACAGAGAATAAGTAGCACAGACAGTAGGTAGAAAATAGACAGGGGGAGGGCAAGAATAGTATGGGAAATGTAGAAGCTAAAGAATTTATGACACATAGACATGAACTATAGGGCAGGGGGAAGTGGGTGGGAGGGGGTGTGCAGGGTGGAGAGGAATCAAAGGGCGGAAATGGGACAACTGTAATAGCATAATCAATAAAATATATATTTTTCTAAAAGTTGGCAACTTCCCTGTAAAGGGCCAAATAGTAAATATCCCACCCTTTAATGATCACATATGGTGTCTGTCACATTCTGTTTTTGTTTACAAACCTTAAAAAAATATAAAAGCTATTCTTAAAGGCTATACAAAAATAAGATATAGGCCTTCAGTCTGTAATTTGTTAATCTCTGCTATAGGATAACACTCTTAACTTTGCAAAGTGTTCTCTCTGTGCTGTCACTGGAGTTTTCAAAAGATCATTCAAGAGTTGTAAAAGCCAGCTGCTACTGGATGATGGTGATATACAGTAAAACCACTAAGTCTTGTATGCAGGGTATTCTGGGTCAACAGGGATTAACACCATAGTCTGATAATCCCTTAAAGTTCAAGATGTCTTCACACACCCCCACCCCCCAGCATAGTTTTATTCTAGTAAATTGCTGTGTGTCTCTTTGGGGAAAGGTTGAGAGAAAGATTTACAAATACTTTTGATGTTATCACAAGATCTTTTCTCAAAGATACTTAATGTAATCTGTATTCAAGAGCCTCTGGGTCTCCAAACTTCCCAAGACTAGGAAATAAGTGAAGGCTGATACTCTTAACAGTGTCTCTAACCAGGCCTCTGTTTTTCCAACCAACAGTTTGTTCAATTACATAAATATTTAAGTCCTTAGTGAGCTACCCATCTATTTTAGTACTAGAAACTTTATGATCAATTAACCACCAAAAATCTATGTAGTTCAAACACTTCAATTACTACTCTGATACTGCTTTGCTTTGGTAATTGTGCCCACTGTCTCTATGGTAGTCATGTTCTGCTATCTGACCTCTGCCATCTCAGGGCCCATCATCTTTATTGAAATTAGAAATCCCATTTTAATGGCAACACATGCAACCTTTATCTGGAGAGAACAGCCATTACAATAACGTTTAGGGATGCTTATGCTGTTCTCATCAATCTATTTCTTCATGCTATATGATGATGAAAAGGTGTGCTCTAGGCACTTTTGGGGAACATTGTGGTGGAGAATCCAATACAAGTAACAACCCTCTTCAGTGTTTCTTTCCTTACAAACCTTTGGGACTTGTCTTCAACATCAACATTATATCGAGAAATGTATGGCAACCCAACTTGATTTACTTTCATTCACCAGTTGAGTTGTTTCTAACCAACCACCTGAGCATAATCAGACCACTCCTAGACACCTGAACTCCTACATTGACTCCAAAACATCTGGTAAGTGTTCTTATCAATAAATTCTTCTTTCCTTGGTCTTACACCATCAGAATCTATTCCTATACATCCCCCAGCTTTTTGCTAATACATTCGAGCAAAATTTTGCCGTTTTTCTGGCATATAATCCTTTTTCCTCCAGATTTACTTTGTGATTGGTCCCCTAAAACATGCCAGGACCTGACTCTATAGGTTTGGAGTTAGTAAGAGGAGCCAAGGGGGAAAAGGAGAAAAATTGATATCCCTGTGCAAGATGAGACCTACATTATTTATTACTGTGTAATTGCTCAAAATTTAGCAGCTAAAAATGACAAGCATTTCAGATAGATTCTGTAGACCAGGAATCTGGAAATTGTATAGCTGGGTGGTTCTGGCTCAATTTTTCTCATGAGCTTGGTATCAAGATCACAGTTATCTTAAGGCTTGATGAGATTGTAGAATCTACTTCTAAAATGGCTCATTCACATACCTGGCAAGTTAGTTGTAGTTATTGGTTGGAGATCTCAGTTTGCCACCATGTGGGATTTTCTATGGTACTGCTTCAGTGTCCTTACAACATGGCATCTGGCTTTCCTTAGACCTAAGGGAGCAAAGTACAATATCTTTTATGACCTAGCCTCAGCAGGCACACACCATTATTTCTACAATATTCTGTAGATTAAACAAGTCAGCCCTATTCATTGTAGGAGGGGACTGCACAGGGGCATTTAATGCCAAGAGATGTGAATCACTAGGGCCTTAGAGACTGGTTACCATAAGGTCTATGGGGTTCTCAAGAAAGGTAAGACCAGCCTCATGAGGGGGAAAAAAGGGAGCTGCTTCTGCAGAGTTTGGCAGCACAGGGTACCATTTTTGTAGTATCATTCTTTTACAGTCAGTATCTTCATATCCACATCAGAGATCAAGTGTGGCTGTTAATTCTACCTCTAATAATTCATTGTTTTACTTAAGAAGATTCTGCTTCTAGTTTTTGGTGTGTTAGACCTGTGGCTACAAGATAGGCTTTTAGGGCAATAATAGAGAATCCCTGGTTTTCTAAAAATGTCCTGTACTAAAAATTTGCAACCTTGAGTCTATAATTTTCTTTGTTTTCTAGCACAATTAAAAGAAACCAGTACAATCCTTGCCCTTGTATTCCTTGTGCCGTTTATATGGTCTGACGCAGCAACTAGTTGGTTCACCAAAGCCTTCCTTTTAATAGGCACTTCATTCCAGATTACCCCACATAAAATTTTTTTTAAACAAAAATTAAGCGTATTTTCTCATGTAACTGAAAAGTCAATGGATAGACCTGGATCCAGGGACTCAAAACATGTAAATAAGAATCCATTCCTTGCCATTTCTTGGCTCTGCCTTCCTCTGTTGTCTTTATCCAAGAGGACTCCAGGTGATAGCAGAGATGGTCTCTGGGTTACATTTCACTAATTTAGGAGTCCACAGGTGATGATTTAAATACTGCTTCTCCAATAAGTATCATGGACTATCAGTCTCTACTAATAGTAACCAGATCTTCACTGCCTTTAGATATATCCAGGTCAGATAATTCATCCCACATTCTCATTTCCTGGCAAGTCAGTAGTTTACAATGTTTCTTATTACTGCATCAGTGAGTGTTCAGTTGGGTAACAAAATCCAGTCTAGTTTAGGTTAAAAGATTTAAAATAAGGAATCAAATGCTTACAAAATAATCGAAATGACTAGAGGAGCAAGCTACAGGTTCAACTTGTTGGAACCACCTCCGGCCCTTGCAGCCACCCTATTTCTGCCATGATTAGAAACATGCCCACGCCATTGCTGCTGGGAGTTGCTGCCATTGTTGCCACCGCAGAACCACGTTCCTGCTGCTGCTGCCACTGTTACAGAAAACTGCTAGCTCCAGAATCACACACATCACCTCTGCCAAATCCATGCAAGCTCATTGGGTACCATATATCTTTCCTAGCTCTTCACATGGCTCCGTTCTGAATTCATTTCTCACAAGATTCATCAAACTGAATAATATCTAGAGTCCTAACTAAAAAGGAGTCTGGAAAATGTCACTGTTAGCCTGCTAACTCTTTCAGATTAGAAAAGGTTTTAGCCTCAACCAACAGTTTCCATATCATTTTGTTCACATCAAATAATATACTATAGAATTTAGTTGTATCTGCTATATTAGAGTGAGAGTTCTTTAAGAACAGAGACAAAATTTTATTCATGTTTAGGATATATGGCATTCATTAAAGCATTAAAATGTCTTCCCTTATACTGTAACTTTGGAGTTGGAAGCATTGTCTACTCCAGCTCTCTAATACTTATAGATATGCTAAAGCAAAAAGAAGTGAAGTTTTACATCTGTTTCTACCTACCGCAGCTCTTCATGGCTCAACAACCTACTTATCTATATGTTGACATAATTGTACCTTAGATTCCTGCTAGATACTTGAGTGGATTTTTATCTTCCCTGTGAGTAAGACTTAATATGGAATTATCTTCTCTGATCAGTTGGCCCAGAAATAGCTGTCTATTTCCTGATCATTGGACATTTAGCCTCAAGGACAACTCACCTCTTATGTCTCATACTGCAGACTGACCCATCTTTGGCTGCTGAATCTCCCCTATATGGCTGAAACTTCCTCTGCCATCAGCTAGGCTCAACATAGTGGCAGGGTGTGATGCATTGGTTCTCAACTGAAGGGCGACTTTTGCCTCCCAGGGGACAATTGGTAATAGCAGGAAACATTTTTGGTTGTCACAATGGGGGAATTTTGCTACGGGATGTAGTGGATAGAGAGGCAGGGATGCTGCTAAATATGCACAAGATGGCCTCCTACAACAAAGAGTTATTTGGCCCAAAATGTCAATAGTGATGAGGTTGGTAAATCCTGATCTAAGTTTAAATCCTAGTCTTGTACACTAAGCCCTGTGTTGGAGTGTCATAACTCACCAATAAGTTCCAAAATAGGACATCATCATGACATCATCCCTTTTGTTCCTGCATATAGCAACTTCTTCCTATGCCTTCTCTAAAGCTTTATTCATTTATAGACTCCAACAGCCCTCTTTTATTTCTTCTGTTTATATGTTGCCTCTCCAGGACTATGAGCTCTTCAAGATAATAGCTCCATCTCCCACATACTGTAATCCTGCTGTGTATAACAATTTTAGTTAATCCCTAAAAATAATAAAAGAGCCTAGACGCAGACCAATCTTTCAGAATGTTCCCACTCTCTGGACAAAGGCTGAGGAAAAAAAGAATAGAGTTCTTACCTGATTGAAATATTCAACCCAGCTGAAGTTAAGTAAATAAAATCTTGGATTCACAATCTCCATTTCCACTCATTCTTGAGAGTTCTTGGTTTTTATCTTGGCTTTTTATTGTTTATGTCTACTTGCTCTTTCCAGTAACACCCAAGGCAACTTGTACTTCCTCTTTCATTATACATCCAATTTTAATCACTTTTTCAATGTCTATTCTTCCCCCACAAAACTTTTAGTTAAATGGAAACAAAGACCATTTTTGACTTATTCATTACAATATCCCTAGCACCATATCACTATGCCTGGCACATAGTAGGTAATTTCCCTTGTCATTAGTGCATATGACCTTTTTTTCCAAAATGAATTCTATTAAAACATAATTGGGGCCTCCCAATAAAGATGCTGGTGAGGGCAAACATAGCTCACCTCTTCATAAAACCACATCAGAATTACTACTAAAAAATAGAACAGCCATTACTCAGAACTGTTAGAAATTGAGTTGAATGGATGTCTGACAATCATGGAATTAAAGAAACCACATCTATCTAGACTGGTTAGAGGGGTAGAGATGTGGAATGGGCTGGTCCCACACCCACATGTGGTGGATAGAAATTTGAGAGAGATATCTTGGGAACTAGGAGTCCCAGCCTCACACTAGGGTCCCCAGCCCCAGGGTTCCAGTGCCAGGAAGATAAGTCCCACAACTTCTGGCTGCAAAAACTAGTAGGAATTGAGTTGGTGGAAGAAACTTCTGGAGCCCCAAACAATCCCTCCTAAAGAACCCACACATGGACTCACCTACTCAGACTCACTCCCTCTGAGCTCCAGCACTGGGGTAGCAGCTTGAAAGGTACCAGTGGTATATAGAGAGAGAAACTGAAGTGTGTGGCATCAAGGTAAGCAGAGGCCATTGTCTCTTTTTTAAACCCTCTACCCCCTCCAACAGAGCCACTGAGCCAGCAAGCTGGTGCCATATCTGAGACTCCATCAATCTAACACAGTTTGTCCTACTTGGAGATCCCATGAGACTCCACCCCACCCAATTTATGAGCCCACCCAAGCTGCTCTTCCATATGAATGGCTGGTCTTCACTCATGCTTCACAACTTCCTAAATCCTACCAGCAGCATCTGATCTTAGTGAGCTCCAGGCCCAGCACTAGCAGTGGCCAGCCTAGATTTGCAGCTTGGCTTCATCTGGGAATCTCCAAGCCCAGCACAAGCTGCAGGCATCTGAGGTTACTTTATAGTTCAGGCAGGGTGGCCCAGGCAAAACACAGGTGGGGACTGACCTTGGCCTGCACCACCCAGAAAACCCCAGGGCCAGCACATCCAGTGGAAAGCTACAGAACACATAAGAGCACTACCACACTGCCCCTGCACAGCTGAATATCCATGGAGGGGAGAGATTGTTAGTAAGTGGTCACAGCCAATCCTTGCATCTGACTGGTCTGGGTAAAGCCCTCCTATTGATTTGCCAATAGCAACCAAGGCTCAACTACAAGAGAAGGGTGTACTCAGCCTACACAAAGGGCGCACCTCAAGTACCCAGCTTGGGTGATAGTGGAGGCTGTATCACCAGACCCTATAGGACATCTACTATATTATGCCACACTACCATGACATGGAGTCAAAGCAACTCTACCTAATACCCAGAAACAAACACAGGGAGGCTGCCAAAATAAGGAGACAGAGAAGCATGGCCCAAATGAAAGAACAGATCAAAACCCCAGAAAAAGAGCTAAATGAAATGGAGATAAGCAATCTATCAGATGTAGAGTTGAAAACACTGTAAGGATGCTCATGGGACTTACTGAGGACCTCAATAGCATAAAAAACATCCAGTCAAGCCCTGGCTGGTGCGCTCAGTGGATTGAGCGTGGGCCTGTGAACCAAAAGATTATGGTTTAATTCCCAGTCAGGGCATATGCCTGGGTTGCAGGCCAGTTCCTGGCAAGGGACGAATGAGAGGCAACCATACATTGATATTTCTCTTCCTCTCTCCTTCCCTTCCCCTCTAAAGATAAATAAAACATTTTTTAAAAATCCAGTCGGAAATGAAGGATAATTGAAATAAAGAATAATTTACAGGGAAACCACAGTAGAGTAGATGAAGCTGAGAATCAAATCAATGATTTGGTACATAAGGAACCAAAAAACAACCAATCAGAGCAACAAGAAAAAAAACAATGAGGATAATATAAGCAGCCTCTGGGACAATTTCAGGAGGTTCTCATTTGCATCATAGGGGTTCCAGAAGGAGAAGAGAAAGAGCAAGAACTTGGGAATCTGTTCAAAAAAAAGTGAAAGAAAACTTCCCTAATTGGGTGAAGGAAATAGACATGCATGTCCAGGAAGCATGGAGAATCCCAAACAAAAGGAATGGAAAGAGGCCTACTCTAAGACACATCAGTAATTAAAATGCCAAAGGTTAAAGATAAAGAGAGAATCTTAAAAGCAGTAACAGAAAAGCAGTTAGTTACCCACAGGGGAGTTCCCATAAGACTGTCAACTGATTTTTCAAAAGAAACTGTGCAGGCTAGAAGGATTAGCAAGAAATATTCAAAGTCACCAAAAGGAGGGACCTACAGCCAAGATTGCTCTACCCAGCAAAGCTATCATTTAGAATCAAAGGGCAGATAAAGAGCTTCCTAGTGAAGAAAAAACTAAAGGAGTTCATCTCCACCAAACCATTATTATATGAAATGTTAAAGGGACTTACTTAAAAATAAGATAAAAACTATGTAAAATAAAATGGCAATAAATACACGTCTATCAACAATTGACTCTAAAAAACAAACTAAGCAGCCTGGCTGGTGTGGCTCAGTGGATTGAGTGCCAGCCTACAAACCAAAAGGTCACAGGTTCAATTCCCAGTCTAGGACACATGCCTAGGCAGTGGGCCAGGTCCCCTGTAGGGGGCATGCAAGAGGCAACTACACATTGATGTTTCTCTCCCTCTCGTTCTCCCTCCCCCCTCTAAAAATAAATAAATAAAATTTTTAAAAAATAAAAGAAATTAAAAGCAAACAAGAATAGGGGCAGAAACATAGACATAGAAAAAGTTTTGATGGTTGCCAGATGGGAGGTTAGTGGGGAAGAATGGGTGAAGAGGTGAGGGGATTAAGAAGTACAAATAGGTAGTTACAGAATAGCCATGGGGATATAAACTACAGTATAGGAAATGGAGTAGCCAAAGAACTCATACATATGGCCCATGGACATGAACAATAGTTGGGGAATTGTGTGTGGGAGTGGGGGTGCTGGGTAGAGGGAGGGAAAGGGGGAAAAATCAGGACAACTGTAATAGCATAATCAATAGATTACAATTTAAAAAAAACATAATGGGTTCCAAAAAAGTTCAACAAAGAAACTACAAAAAGGAAAATTCAAATTTAGAAACTATCCTTCTGTTCTAACACAGGCTAATTGATACCCAGCCTCATAAGATGTTTTCAAAGTCCTACTTGAGGATGCCACTCACTTAGAGTGACTCCTAGGTGCCACTCCCCTCATTTGTGCCCTTCTTTGAGGTCTCTGACATTTAAGCTCTGGGGAGAAACACACATCAATGGTATAACAGACCATTTTGGATGAACTGCTGCTCTTATTCTTTGCTTGATGCCTATCAGCAGTTTATCTGTGCATCTACGTGTCAGTGGGACCAAGAGTGATGGCAGCCTCTTTGGTCAATGAGAAAAAATACTGTGTTCTACTCTTGCACACCTATGCTGTTTCTTCTTAATGGCCTCCCTTAGAGAGCGTGTTATGCTATATAGAAACAAAAACTCCATTCAAGTCAAACTAAATTCATATATCATTTCCCCTTTTAGTCTTTCTGTCATAAAGGGTTGAATTGAGAGTAGTTTTTTTTAAAAACCATGTTCATTATTATTTATTAGCATTTATATTGTTCCTCTAACTGAAAGAAACAGGCTTTTAAGGTGCAGAAATTGAGAGAGGTGGAGTTAAGGGAAACCTTTTAAATTCCCTGAGTTCAAGCATGCTGCCATGACAGTGGCTTCAACTTCTGAATCTTGGCCTTTTGAATCCCATGGGGCCAAAAGTTGGCCCCATGTCAGTTTTTGTCCTTGGCTTTTAATTCATTCTCTCTCTCTCTCCCCCCCCCTCCCATTTTGCCATTTCTCCACAACATAAAGATGCCTAGACAAGAGGTCAAGGTGTTCTAAAATCCACTATACACTAAGAATGAGTGTGTTTGCCTCACTCTGTTAGTTAGCAGAGGCTCCTTCTGATTGCCAAAGCTTACTGTCGGCCAACTCCTGATGTCTGTAGTAATTGCCTAACCCAGTGGCGCACTTCTTCTTGGTTCTCAGGTAAGGCAGGCAGGATTCCAGCTCTGGTTTAAAGAGCCTGGGGCTCTTGAGTGGTTAACCTGAGGCAGTATAAATGGTGGTATAGCTTTTGGGCTCTAGAATCCATACTGTCTAGCCTCAAATCTTAGTTCTGACACATATTTCTCTGTGCCTCATCTTCCGTCTCTGTAAAAGAGAAAACAATATCAAGCACCTCCTTGGCTTGGTATACATAGGTAAAACATTTTGAACATACTTTAAAGTATAGTAAGCACTTAGTGTTTATTATTATGAGTTAACTATGACATTCTATGGTACTTTTGCTACATTGTCAATTCAGCAAAAAATTTTCTGAATGACTACAGTGTGCCAGACTCTGTACTAGGAAAAGCATAGAGATGACACAGAAACTAATGTTGCATTCACTTTTCAATGGATTGTCTGTGGTCTGTAGATGGTAATGATGGCAAAAGTGTAGCTGTTTATCTAGGTAGCCCTTCAGAGTTGTCTTCATGACTCTTTATTATAAGAAAAAATGTTTACCCTTTGACTTCTACTATATTATATTCTGGGATTTTCTTTTCAGAGGTCAGAAACACATTTTGTAATCATAAATCATGATCCCCCTTGCCTCTCTCTTAAATTTACCAGGGGGTGTCAAAATTATATCTTTTCCCATTTTCCTATAATTAAAAATAAACAATACTTTGTCTCTTTCCCAAATTCTCAGTTCTCCACTTTCTCAGAAATCATAACTTTGGACCTTGAAATGATTCTAGTCTTTTTCCCCCCTCTGTGGCTTTGATTTGGTAGTATGTCATTACATGATCATGTGCTGCATAATTATGTTTCAGTCAGTGATGGACCACATATATAACATTGGTATACCATATAGAATAAGTGTGTGGTAGGCTGTACCATCTAGGTTTGTGAGAGTATACTCTATGATATTCACACAACAATGAAATCACCTAACAATACATTTCTCAGAACGTATGCCTGTGGTTAAACAGTGCATGACTGTATACGTGTTTGCCCTTTGGCTATAGTGCAATGTAGACAGGTGAGTTGTAATCTGAAAGGTGAGGGTGAGTTTACTATTGAATATATGTAGTATTTATTTAAGTCTCTTTCTCGCCAGTTATTTCCCAGATCCAGCTGGACTTTATCTCTGTCTCATAGTCATAATGAAAGATGCAGAAAAGAGACAAATTTTTAAAAATGTTCTGTCCAGAAGAGAATAAGAACCCTTTCTAAAACAAAATATGAAGTTCTAGTATAAATGATGCTTGAAAAGGGAAAAGCAGATAGTGAATTAACTAAAACTAAAAGACAATCCTTGGTTCTGGTTTATCATCCTGCATTAGAAACCAAGACATTTTATTGATTTGTATACTCTGATAGGTACTTTCTCTTCTAAGGGAGGGGAGGAGTTAGGGACCGGCTCTGAGCTCAGTGTACAGATGTGAAAATGAAGATGTGCAGTGCTCTGGGACAAAGATGAAAGTCTCTGAGACAGCATTGGGTATCTGGATTAGCATTGGTTCACCATGGTATCCTTGCTTTATATATTGAATTCCTTGGTGTTCACAAATGTTCTCTCTTCACCCTTTATCTAATTGGCCACAATAAAATGTAACTGTCAACCAGAGTGCACTTAAAATAAGGAAAAAGTAAATATTTGGTACTTCACAGCAAGAACAACTCTGCCTAAATCTGGAGGAGAATCAGAGATCCTGAATTCTCAGCCTGGGAAACATATGAGACAAATTTAAAAGGAAGGAGGATACTTGGGCAGGGAATTGGTATCCTAGTTTCTATACCCTGCCTTTTGCAACTTCAGGAGCAAGACCCTAATTATAGATCTTGGAGTGCCCGAGTTGCATCATCTGGAATTGTGATACTACTACCCACACCCTAGCATCACCCAATAAAGACACTGTGATCTGACGAAAGAGTTTTGGACTACTCAGAAAAATAATATTTTGAAGCATTATTAGTATCATTATGATTGTCATTATCCTTATGCTTGGTACTTAACATTATTAATGTGTCTTTTATCAAAGAAAATAAAAGATTTTATAAAAAATATATATATTCATAAAGCATATCTCTAGGAAAATTCTAGAATTCTAATATATAAAATAAGTAACCTAAGTTTTCAAACAAGTTGGTAGACAATCCAGAGCCAGAATTCTATTCCAGTACATATGAATATATGTACTGGTTGTCAGAGCAACAGCATAAATAACCCATCCCCTGGCATTTTAAATGTGTCCCTTAGTAATTGTTTTAATGTCTTGCATACCTGTACTTCCACTTTAAAAATTACTTAAGACAGGCATTCTTTTTAAATGATTGCCTTATTAAATTAAATATCAACCTTCAAAAGGTAGTAAGAGAATGAGATCAATCCTGATGACAGATTTCCAAATAGCTGCTATATTAGTCAGGGTTCTGCAGAGAAACAACCAATAAGATGGATGTATATATGGAGAGAGGGGGAGAGAGAGAGAGAGATTTCTTCTGGGGAACTGGTTCACATGATTGTTGAAGTTTGGTGAGTCCCAAATCGAATAGGGTAGCTTTCATGCTGGAGACTCAGGAAAAAGTTGCAGTTGAGTCCAAAGGCAGTTGCAGAATTCCTTTTTGTTTGAGATAAGTCAGTCTTTGTTCTATTAAGGCTTTCAGCTGATTGGATGAGGCCCACCCACATTACGGAGAGTAATCTGCTTTACTCAAAATCCACCAATTTAAATGTTAATACTATCCTGCATATATGAAAACATTCTTTAAAGTATAAACTTGAGCACTTACAAATTATTATTAATATATATAATCTATGCTCTGAATATATGTACTTTTTGCCCTCCAAAACATGATTACTTTGTTTATTGTGCTTAAGTAGCTCTATTTCAGTTCATTAATTTGCATTTTCAAGAACAATTATTCTTCAACTGCATTGTTGTAAGATATATTTTAAATAAGTATTATCACTAATAAAAGTTATAAAGTATCAAAGTTTGCAAATGATTTTATTTTTTAATAAAGTAGAGTGAATGCAATATCATCCCTATAATAATATTCTTTGTAATTTACATTCATATATGCTTTATTATCTTGGAAAGAAAGGAATACTACGAATTGCACAAACTAGAAGATAGCATCATCTAAGTTGCTGCCAGTAATCTTGATCACCTTTCAGGAATGTTTTTTGCAGATGAACATTACCCATTCTCTAACTTTAGTTTTTCTTAAAAATTCTGAAATACAGTGAACTAAAAGTATCATTTGTCCTCCTCTACTTAAGACTATCTGTGCCCTATGTGGTATAGAAAATTTTTCCCTGAAGTGGGCATCCCACTTTAAGAACTTTAAAAACTAAACACTACGTTTGACTTAGCAGGCAGGATCTTGATTTGTTTCATTCTTTTGGCCTAACAATATGCATCATAAGTACTGTAAGGTGATATAGGTCCTGGTTTGCCTGGTATAGTCCTCATTTATGCTTGCGGTCCTAATGTAATTATTAATAGCACCCTCTCTACCCAAAGCATAAAGTGCTTATAATTGTTTATCAATATATACTCAATTTCTGTAACAGTATGCATTAAGTGCTCACTAAATATTTATTAAATGAATGAATGTTGATCCAGATAAAGAGAGAGTGGCCCATTAACTAGAATTCCAAAAATTTAATTCTGTACTAAGATACCAAGAACAGTGCAGTAGGCTGAATGGTGTCCCCCCAAAAGATAATGTGCATGCCCTAATCCCCAAAACCTGTGAATATTACCTTATATGGCAAAAGATGTAATTAAGGATCTTGAGAAAAGGAGTTTATTCTCATAAAGAGGGAGTTTTTTACACACACACAGAGGAGAAGGCAATGTAAAGAAAAAAAGAGAGACGCAGTCACAAACCAAGAAATGCCAACAGCCAACAGAAGCTTGAAGAGACAAGGAATGGTTTTTCCTTTAGAGCACTAGCAGGGATTGTGGCCCTGCCAACAGCTCGATTTTGGACTTTAGACCCTCAGACCTGTGAAAAAATCAATTTCTGTTGTTTCAAGATACCTGCTTTAGGATGATTTGCTATGGCAGCTACAGAAAACAATGGAAGCACATTTAACACTGCACACAACAGTGATTTAGAGGGGAAAAAAAGAATACCCACATTATGGTTACTCATGTTGCTAATAAGAGGAAGCTTGGCACACTTGGAAAGTATGAGATTCTGCCACATACTGACTGAATTACATTGGAAAAGTCAGCTAACTTTCAATTTCCCTATCTGTAAAATGGGGGAAATGACACTGCCCTACTTACCCCAGATGATTTTTACTGAGACTTAAAGACTGTATATTTTGTATTCAGTAAATATTTATTGATGCCTAATATATACCAAGGAGTATTCTAAGCACTTTTATGGGATTTAACAGTGAACGTGACAGAAAAGTCTCTATTATCATTGACCTTACATCCTAATGCAGTAAGCAGACAATACACAAGAAAGAATGCAAAAAATCATTTTATATAGTGATAAAACTATGAAAAAATTATGTGGAGTAATGCAACAGAGTACCTGGAAGAAGACATTACTTAGGATGGTCAGGGAAGTTTTTTCTGAAGAGGAGACCATAAGCTCATAAAGCTGTGACTTAAATTATTCAAAAAAACCCAGCCATGTAAAAAAATTATTATGGAGTAAGGCTTTTTTGGGTAGTGGAACTTGAAAAAGAAGTAACCATAGCCTTTTCATGTTTGAGAAAGAAAGCTTTGCTTGAACGTGATATATTTAAAGAATAGAAAAAATGGACGGTGAGTCTGAAGTACAGAGGTCAAGGAGGAACATGGTAGGAGATGAGGTCAGAGTGGTATCCAAGGCCAGCCCTTGGATACCATTACATCATTACCCTTCATCATTAGCCCTACATCATTACTATGTAGGGCACAATAAAAATTTTGGATTTTATTGTGGATATAATGTATACTCATGATCAAAGGGTTTTAAACATGGTAATGATGTTATCTGATTTACATTTTTAAAAGATGACTGGCTTCTGTGTAGAGAATGTATTGGAGAGCAAGAAGTTAAGTTGAGAGACCAGTTAGGAGGTTATTGCAGTAATACAGGCTAGAGATAATGGTGATTAGACTAAGGTGATACCAATATACTGGATGGGGTAAAGTGAATCAGAGATGGAGAAAGGAATTTGGTAATCATCATCACATAAATTGTACTTAAAGTCATAGGATAGATGAATTACCTAGAGGGAAAGTATTCAGAGGGAAGAGAAGAAGGTCCACATAAATCCGTGTGTACTTTAATATTTAGAGGTCAAGCACAGCATGAGAAGCCAGCAAACACAGCTGAATTGGTAAAAATCTAATCAAGTAGAGGGAAATCCTGAAAATGTAAAGTCATGGAAGCCAAGAGAAAAATGAATAAATAAATGTCAACAAGATAATATACACAAATATTTTCTCAGTCCCTGCTGTGTGCAAAGAACTCTACTAGAAATGCAAGAGAAGTGTTCCCAATCTCAAGGACCTTATGATTTTGGAAGGGAGATAAAAATAAGGCCCATAAAAATAATACAGTGGATAACCTTCTAACTGATCTTCCTATCTCCACATTTTTATTTCAATTCATTTTACACAATCCAAAAGCTTAATTTTTCTAAACAACACTCTGGTCAATTAAAACTATCAGCTGTAAATTAAATTCATCAGAATTCTGATCAGCTCAAGAACTTTCTCTGCCCTTATAGTCAGTCCCAAAGCATCATTGTGGCACTTAAGGAAGAATAGCCATAGCCTCATCTCCTATTATTCCCTTTATGAAACCTTATAGTATTTTTTTCTTGGTTGTTCAGTTTAGCTTTAATTCTACCCTTTCTTGCCTTTTTATGTGATTGGTGTATACATCTCATCTAGATTGTGAGCTCCTTGAAAACAGAGATTAAGCTCAAGCTCCTTGCCTAACCATTAGTATATTAATTCATCAGCTTTATTTTCTGCCAAGTCTCTGACAAAGACCACCGAATTTTACATTTTTAAAAGATGACTGGCTTCTGTGTAGAGAATGTATTTCCATATGATGTAGAACACTGGTATTACAAGACAGCACATTTTGAGTACCATAGAGCCAGATTATGGATAAGTAGGACTGGAGGCTGTATGTACCTAGGAATAGGGAAGTAGTCTGAAACCAAATTGCAAAGGGCCATACTAAGGAGTTCTGATGTCGTTAGGGGAGACCTACTGGCATTTTTCAGCAGGGCACTTACATATTCATGTCTGTGCTTCAGGAATAAATAGGTAGAAGGGATAAATGAGGATGGTTTCAAAATTGCAAGCAATAGCACATTAGTGGGAGTGAATTCTTTGAGGCAGCAATACCAGCCTAACTGGCTCTATGAGACAAGATTGGGTGTCTGGGAGTGGTGAAAAATAAGACCAACAGAAGAGGTAGGGTAGGGCCAAAATATGAAGGACTTTACAGCCAGGCCAAAGTATATAAGCTAGAATCCCTAAGTTTGGATGTTTGTTTCCCTGTTTGAATTTAGTCCCTTTTCTAGAACCCTTTTACTAGGGTTTCTCTCCCTCTCCCTCTCTCTCTCTCTCTCTCTCTCTCTCTCTCTCTCTCTCTCTCTCTCTCTCTCTCTCTCTCTCTCCTGTAATGTTATCATTTTTTATAATATTCTGACCTGCTACAGTGGTTCTCAAACCTTGTGCACACTGGAATCACTTGGAGAACTTTAAATGTTGTTGATGCCCGGATCCCACTCTCAAAGATTCAGATTTATCTGTTCTTGGATGCAGCCTTGGCACTCAGAGTTTTAAAATGTCCCAGATGATTCTACTGTGCAGCCATGATCGAGATCAACTGATGTAGAAAATAGTGAAGCACTAAGATTCTCAAACATGGCAATGATATGTTGGGGCAGGGGGGAGTGTTTTAAGAACAACTAATATGAGTGGGCAGGGGTGGGTGGAGGTGGAAGAGAGTATGCATGTGGGAATATTAATCAAATAAAATGAATAACATAAAAAACACTGATATGAGTATCCAGAATAGAGAGTAAAGGCTATAGAAGACTAACTAGAATTTTTCAATAATCCAGGAGAAAATTTTATACTAAGGCCTAGATTAGCATGCATGCAATGACATTGTAGGATAAAAGATGAATGTAGGAAGATTATTTAGAGGGAAATAACATCAGGACTCAGTAACTGATTGAATATTAAACTTGATGAAAAGGAAAGAGAAAATGTAGAGTCAAGTTTTTAGTAAAGAATAATGGGATCCTTAGCAAAACTAAAGCAGTTGTGAAACAGTTGATTAATCAATAGTATTGATAATATGGTAATTGACATATAATTACTATGTCAGGGACTATGCTACGTGCTTTACATACATTATCTTATTTAATCTTTACAACAATTCTATGAATACTGTTACTCCTATTTTACAAATCTAGGAACTAAGAGAGGGCAGTTACATAACTTGCCCAAAGTTATGTAGTTATAGAGAAGATATTTGAACTAAGTAGTCTGATTCCTTTTGATTACAATAGGAAGATAATCAGTTATATATATGGAATCTTTTGAATTTGAACAAATAATTCAAAAAAGCAAAATGGCTATAGAGGCCAGACGGGAACATTAAATGAGTCAAGTGAGATTTAACTATGGTAAAATAAAGAGAAAATATCTAGTTGAGGCTGTTGCTACTCAGCTATACTTGAATATCTGTTGCAATTTCAGGACCTATATTGCCATATTTTAAGATTTTTTCTGAAAAGATGGAAATTTGGATTTGTATGCAAAATTTCTTAAAATTTTCATGTCAACTTTAAAGTTACTCTGTGGCCCAAAGTAATTATGGCTGCAAGTTTGCATCTCTGATCAATAATAGGCTACTAGAAATTCAGAATTGAAGTTAGTGAGAGACCTGAGCTGGAGATGTACGATTAGGGAATCCTTAAGTGCAGAGAGGATAGCAGATGCTCCAGGAGCTATATATGTTCAAATAATAACCAGCATTTAACATGACTAGTTAAAATAATGTAAAAATATATGAGTTAACCAGTCTGGACTCTTAAGAGGCTTTCAGTCTTAGAGAAAAATCACATAAAGTGGAAGTGTTAAACCTAGCAGTTTGAAGTGTGTATTATTTAAAATTCAATGTTCTATAAACTGAAAGCTAAATTCCAGACAATGACTTGAATTTTCATATGTCCATGATGTGATGAAAATATATCAAAACTGTGAACATCTCTCTCCCACTAATTGAAAGGTAATTGAAAGATTGTGTTTTATCCAATATTTCCATTTTTCTACCTTGGGTTACTTTCTCCCAGCCCAGTTTCTCACATACACTCACACCTGCAAAGCCTGTATCAGAAGGATTTACAATTAGCAAAGATTTTTTTAATTATGTTAACTTTTTTAACTTATTGAGTTTCAAGTTCCTCAATTAAAAGCCCACTCCGGTTTTAGAGCTCCGTAAATATTCTAAGTCTAGACTAGAATAGTGCTTTTGAGCACTATCTTTCTATCAGATTAATGTATTATTAGTCATGAATAATGTAAACCAGTTACATAAAAATAAAATATCATGTATATGAAAGCATTTTTACAACCCATAAAACCCTACAGAAAGTATAAAGAAATACTATTCTGTTGTTATTTTGAAAGCTAGAAGGGTCCTTAAGTTATAAAGTGGAAACTTTTGTGCTTGAAACACAGCTTGCACCTTTCCCTTCTCCCAAATTTTATTACATGTAACTAACTCCAGAGTGAATATCTTTTCCAGTTGTTAAAGTTCAAATGAAGTTGACTTAATAGCAATAACTAGGGTAACAGAATAAGGAGGGGGAATAATCAGCCTACTATATGGCAAAGATCTAAAGATGCTGGAGTTGCGTTTCAAACCTTCAGTCACACCACACCCTAGGAGTCCTGTGATGATGTTTAAATGTCCTAGGAAAAACTGCAACTTTCTTGAAAATTGTATTAAGGACTAGGCGTTTTCAACCTCAAGAGCTGTTTTGACACGTCAAATAAAAGTTTGGGTCTTTGAAAATTCTGCCCTTTATCGAATGTTTATTTCAAAAATCATGCGTGTTAACACACACACACTTGCTTTTGATTACACATTATCAAGAAGTGTACATCCAAAATGAAGATGGGGAAATATCTGCTGATTGTTTAGTATATGGAAATATGACTTCTTTTCTGGATAGCTAAAATGTCGAAAACCATGTAACACTTCATTTTACAGTATCTGCCCTTCCTTTTACCTGAGAAGTATAAATGGTTCATCCTGCCGGCTTTGAAAAGCCTAATCCTATTTGCTACGTCGGACCTTACATAAAATAGAAATACACAGAGGAGTCTTTAACGTATTTTGAAAAAAAAAAAAAAAAATCCAGAAAGTAGCAATTAAAATCCTCCAACGCTCGCGCTCCGCAAACACTTCTTCCAAATTGGCCTGGCATATTCTGGGTATTCCTCCGTGAGCGCGGGCCGAACATACTTGGGAAAAGCTGTTTTTGTGTGAAGTAGTAAAACACAATAGACTTCTCCTTTCAACCCTTTCTCATTAACTCAGCAGGGGGTGGAATATATAGGGAGCTAAATGAAGCTTTCTTTACGTATTGGGGTGCATCATCTTGTCTCCTGAACCTTACTATCCCGGCTCCCCTATCCTAAGGAGCCGAACAGCCGGAGCCCAACAGTGACTCCAGGCGCTGTGCCCCTGGGGCGCCAGGTCTCAATCCTATAGGCCCGTCCCAGGGAAGCCCGGTCTGCGAGGGACAATCACGGCTCCTTGGAGTCGCCAAGAAATCAGTGCTGTGACAGGCTACGGATAGGAATCGGATAGGGTAGGAGAAGGGCGAGTTTTCTTCTCACAGTGCGGTAAGAAAAAAGGGTAGAGGGGAAAGAGGGCTTTTTAAGTCCTGCATGGAGTACGGACTCCGGGAACAAAGACAGGAGGAAGATAAGACAGCCACGCCAACGCAGACTCAGAAAGGATCTCGAACTTTACGCAAGTGGCCCGCATCCCGGCCGCGCTCGGTTCCCCTTACGCCACTGGCTTGGCCTCAGAGCCTTCGCGAATACGGCTTTGCGCACTGCGGCTGGGCTGCGCCGCAACCGAGCTTGGCCCTATGGTTCCTCCCCGCCATCCTGCGCGGATTGGTGGCGAATAGCAGCCAGGCTGCTGATTGGGTGGCGAAGGAGCCATTCGGGGCGGCTCCGGTGGGTTCCGCTGCCCCAGAGTGATAAGTTCGGCTTCAGACACGCCTCAGCGCCAGCAGTGAGTCGGAGCTCTATGGAGGTGGCGGCGAGTACCGGGTGGTGGCTGCAGCAGCGACTCCTCTGAGCTGAGAGTTTTCAGCCGTTCCCGACTCCTTCCTCCCCCTTCCCTCCCCCTTTTTTGTTTTCCGTTCCCCTTCCCCCTCCTTTCCCCGTCCCCGACGACCGGATCCCGAAGAGGCAGCTGCAGTGGCAGCTGCTGAGTTCCCGGTGAAGGTGAGTGGAGCCGCCGCTGCTGGCGCCACCGCCGAGTAGAGCGCTTCAAAATGGCCGCCGTCCACAGGCCAGTTCTTCTCGAGTGGTACAAAATGGCGGCCGCGGACGGACTCGGGCGGGGCGACCCTTTTTAGCGTTTCCTCCGCGCTTCGGGCACCTGGAAATTCTTTGCCTTTGTTCTCCCTTCCTGTTGCCGACGGAGTAGAAGACAGCAACCCTGGTGACCACTGCTGTCCTCGTGGCTGCAGGGCCAGTCAAGGCGCGGGTGTGTTCGGACCGGGAGAGAGCGTGGCGGAGCCGCACGCACCGCAGCGGGGAGGGACGCGGGCCGGCGCGAGTGCCCGGCCGTTGGCGCGGGACCGTCCGAGCCACAGGAGTCCCGGAGACCGGCCTCCCGGCGGGGAGGTGTGTGAACTCCCGTTGCCGGCCAGGAGCGGCAGGGCCGTTCTTCGTTGGGGGGAGTGAAGGGCATCCCCAGCGGGCCCTTACTGAGACGGGAGAGGGGAGAGAGAACAATGATCTGTGTCCTTTTGTCAGTTAGGAAGGGAATGGAGAGGCGGCTGTCTGTCCCGTGGGGATTTATGGGGTAGGCGGGGGCCCTTTTGGAGGCTGTGGGTGGAAAGGAGGCCGCCTTCCCCTGTGGAGAACAAAGAGATGGTCGCTGCTGGGCCGGCACGGCCGGCCACCTCTCCTCTTCGAGGCTTGCCCCTGGCGGCTCCGTGGGAAGGCTGTCGGAAACACTTCCCTAACTCAGGCCCGGCTGGGAGGAATCCACTGCTCTTTTGTTCCCAGGAAGGGAAGAAATGGGGCGGAGGTTCCTGCTGCCATGTTGTGGCCCTCGTCTTCCTCCCGTTTAGTGCCAGCTACTGTACACCCTTGCCCCTCTCGCGTACCATCCCTGATGCCCTCTGTGCTGAGGAGTTAAAAATACGGACAGTGAAGAAAACTGCTAGACAGTCTGGTTGTCCATGATCTAATCTGTTTCACTTGTCACTGAGACTTTAAACTATTACGACATTTTCCACATAATGTAACCCGTGTTGATAGTTAAATTTTCTATGTTATTGATTTCAGTACTCGGTTTTAAAGGAGGTAGAATGTGGCTTTTTCAAAAATTCGTTCTTAGTTGAGATTTCTGTGAAAGTTCTTTTTGAATCCTTGAGCAGAGGGGGATTTCCAGGTGGCTAGACAAAAAAATATTTTACTGCCCATTTATTTACTGTATTTTAGTCTTATGAGATCTGCAATGCAGCGAAAGTTTGATCAACTGCATTTATTTGATCTGAAATAAATTATAGTTGAAGGAGGGTTTGTAGATTTGTATGTGAGCAGTGTCTAATTTTGGTATTCTTTTTTTATTCTAGGTTTTTTATTTCTCCCATCCCCATCCCTCCCCACCCCATCCATTAATATTATTCTTTTGAAGACTCTTCATTGACAAGCCGCCAAAGTGGAGAGTGCGATTGCAGAAGGGGGTGCTTCTCGTTTCAGGTGTGTATACATTTATTTTGGTCAGTTGTTAGAAACCCGTAACAGAATCAAAAGAATCACCACACCAAATAATTCTGAATAAATGCGCTGTACATTTAATTTTATAATGTGTCGTGTTTGTTTTTATTAAAGTCCTTCAATTTTCACTACCTCTTACTGCCATATGAAAAAGAAACGTGATCAGTTATTTGGCCCAAGTTCAGTCTCTGTGTGTGGTGTAATTTCTAAAATACAGAATAATTGAGATCCTTTCTCTCTCTGAATGAAACACATTTCGGATATAGATTTTTTTAATGTTTTCTTTTAATTAGTGCTTCTTCGGGCGGAGGAGGAAGTAGGGGTGCACCTCAGCACTATCCCAAGACTGCTGGCAACAGGTATTGTGAAGATGTCAAAACAATGAGTTTTTTCAAATAACAGATTTGTATTGTCTTTGTCATGCATAACAATATGGTTATGGCAGTAGAGATCAGGAATCCTAACCTTATTGGGCATGATTTCTACCATATAAGCTAAATTTAGGTTAATCATGCAACACGGTCAGGAGACATTTAAAAATGTTGGTCTCCAACGAGCGCATCACCTAGGAGTCTATGTTAGAGATGGGAATTATTGGACTCTACTCCAGAACCACTAAAGCAGAAGCTGGGAGTGGTCCCAGCAATCTGTTCTTTCAAATGCCCTTGAGGTGATTGAGATGCACACTATTGTTTGAGAACCACTGGTTATGAGATTTGGTTGTGAGGGAAGCTGAGTGAAATTTCTCTGTTTAGAAGGATTTCTGATCAGTATGACATTTGATTTGTGTGATTGGATGCTGTGTTTTAAATGGTCTTAATTAATTTTTGCTAGCGAGTTCCTGGGGAAAACCCCAGGGCAAAACGCTCAGAAATGGATTCCTGCACGAAGCACTAGACGAGATGACAACTCCGCAGCAAACAACTCCGCAAATGAAAAAGAACGACATGATGCAATCTTCAGGAAAGTAAGAGGGTAAGTTTATAGGTCTATTTGATCCCAAACTAAAGGTGGGAAGAATGGGTTAGTTGTATTTCTTTTGTGGGTATGCTATATTACTCAGAAGACAATGTTCATGGACAAAGTATGTATTTTGACAAATGCCAATGTTGACAGTTTTATCTTAAAGAATAGTACCATCAGTATTTGGGGGCTTAGAGTTGCTTTCAGGCTGTTGTGCTGATGTTGTCTGTCTGGTGTATAACCCAGTGAAGCACATAACAGATCTTAGCTCCTGCATCTAGCCTTGATAATAAGGAGGCCCTTGTTCTCTGGGTTTTGAGCATGTGCAAAGAAAGAGTACTTGTCTGTACTTTTTGGGGACCCTCCCCAATCAGGTACGGATACTATAAACTAAATAATAGTGATAGCTTTGTTTAAACATCCCTTTAGTTACATGGATAAGGAGAAATGCCTTGATGTTAAAGGAGATATGATAGACAAAAAATTAACATAATTTAAAAGCTGTTTTGTACATCATTTCTTTGTTGGTTGACACTTAAAGTGTGATTCCTTTTTCCCCCAGCATACTAAATAAGCTTACTCCTGAAAAGTTTGACAAGCTATGCCTTGAGCTCCTCAATGTGGGTGTAGAGTCTAAACTCATCCTTAAAGGGGTCATACTGCTGGTAAGTGAAATGTTGACTTAATTGAAAGGGGGAGAAAAATGTTTAAAAAACTCAAGTTGGTTTTTTTACACTTGCATTTATTGCTTAAAACTTGTGAGGTATGAGCTAGATAAGTTTTTCTGAATAATGATGATTTTAAAAAGACCAACTAAATATTAATGGCATCCAATTTAAGAAGTGAATTTTAAATTGTTCATGCTATGTGTGCTTGAAAAGTTAACAGACTTTTCATTAGCAGGCTGTTTGCATTTTTTCATTCTGTGGAAAACACCATATTTTGATCTTGGGGATGAATTGTATGACAATTGATAGATCATTCTAGTGTCTGTTTATAGTTTTGATTTTCAGCTCTAGGGAATGGGGTGGGCTGTGGCTAGTATGAGAATCTGTATTACTGGACTTATTTAATATGCTGTAATGGTTAACATTTAAATATTTGTGTTTTCCTACTTCATATGCATTATCTAATTTAGTTTACATAGTAATTCTTGCAAAAGAAGTATTCTTATGCCTGAATTACATGAGGCATAGAGAAT
This sequence comes from Anoura caudifer, assembly GCA_004027475.1. NCBI lineage: Eukaryota > Metazoa > Chordata > Mammalia > Chiroptera > Phyllostomidae > Anoura > Anoura caudifer. Next base: position 23,800 of record PVKU01012025.1, read on the forward strand.
TAGTAAGAAACTTGAGATCTGAGATTAAGTCTGCATGAAACTATTAAATAATAAATGAAGAGTTCTTTAAGTTGTCATATTTAGTTTAAAAAATGGTGTTTCCTATAGATTGTGGACAAAGCCCTAGAAGAGCCAAAGTATAGCTCACTGTATGCTCAGCTATGTCTGCGATTGGCAGAAGATGCACCAAACTTTGATGGCCCAGCAGCAGAGGGTCAACCAGGACAGAAGCAAAGCACAGTAAGTGGTAGTGCTTGCTTTGCTTATTTTAAAGTTGATTTGAAAGATTTTATTAGTAAAATTTGCCAAATGTCTTTTATTTCTAATAGACATTCAGACGCCTCCTAATTTCCAAATTACAAGATGAATTTGAAAACCGAACCAGAAATGTTGATGGTAAGAATTATATTTGATGCTAAGTAGTTCTGTACATTTTCAACCTAATTTTGAATGTTGACTTTATTCTTTCCTGTTTTTTCCAGTCTATGATAAGCGGGAAAATCCCCTCCTCCCTGAGGAGGAGGAACAGAGAGCCATTGCTAAGATCAAGATGTTGGGGAACATCAAATTCATTGGAGAACTTGGAAAGCTTGATCTTATTCATGAATCTATCCTTCATAAGTGCATCAAAACAGTAAGTGTACTTGGGAATTTAGGCTTAGATAATAAACTGGGTACATGTAATTATTTGGGGGAAATGAGTCAGTTATCTTTTGCTCTCTGAGAGTGGTAGTAGGATAACTTAAGTATCTTAAATGGTCAGCAAAACTTATTTCAATGTTCTGAATATGGAAGTAAATATGCAGTGTAGTAAGGTAGGGGTAGAACTGATAACCTACCTATATAACTGCTTAATTTGGAAGGATTTTTCAACACAGACCAAATAGAAAGTACTATGTTAGGTACTATGGGAACTGTGAGTCGGTGCAGACATATAAAACATTTAAACATAAGATTTTCATCATCATGGGGTATTTCTTTTGGTAGCTTTTGGAAAAGAAGAAGAGAGTCCAACTCAAAGATATGGGAGAAGATTTGGAATGCCTCTGTCAGATAATGAGGACAGTGGGACCTAGATTAGACCATGAACGAGCCAAGGTATGCATGTTGCTAACATGATATAAGTAGTTTGTCTTAATATTATTCAAATCAGGTGACTTGTGATATATAGGAGATTGTCATATTTAGTCATTAACTTTGATGATAATCTAGAAGTCTTAAAATCTTTAAGTAGTATACATTTGCTATAGCATTTTGTTTTAACTATTTTCTTTTTCTTTTATCAGTCCTTAATGGATCAGTACTTTGCCCGAATGTGCTCCTTGATGTTAAGTAAGGAATTGCCAGCAAGGATTCGTTT
>PVKU01012025.1:25259-38878 GCA_004027475.1 Anoura caudifer
TGTGTGTGTGTGTTTTTTTAATCAAGTGTGCTTTAAGATTATAATGGCCAAAAGATCCTCCTAAAACTTACTTGAGACTCTCCTCTTACCTGGTGGGTGGAACTCAGAAATTATATAAATAGCCCTTTGATACTCAGTTTTTCTGTTTTCTTCCCCTGACGTAAGAATTTTAGTTTTGCACAAAGTAATGTTTAAAACAAGTATTGTATTTATTTTGTTTCTAAAGGATCTAGGAGTGTTTATTCCAGCTCCTATGGCACAAGGGATGAGGAGTGACTTCTTTCTGGAGGGACCTTTCATGCCACCCAGGATGAAAATGGATAGGGACCCACTTGGAGGACTTGCTGATATGTTTGGACAAATGCCAGGTGATTTTGAACAAAACAGTGGTTTGGTTAAACTAAAAAATCAGCAGAGCATAGTAGTACGTGTGTAAACAGTTGTCCATGTATGTATTTAAAGGTAGCGGAATTGGTACTGGTCCAGGAGTTATCCAGGATAGATTTTCACCCACCATGGGGCGTCATCGTTCAAATCAACTCTTCAATGGCCATGGGGGACACATCATGCCTCCCACGCAGTCACAGTTTGGAGAGATGGGAGGCAAGTTTATGAAAAGCCAGGTAAGAAGACACTTAAGAATGTTCCAGTAACAGGCACTAAATCCTGTAACGTGTGTGATTTAGTTTTGCTTTTTTTAAAAAATGCAGATACTGTAGGGTTGTGTGTGTTTTTCTAAACCAAATTTATATCTGTGGCACTTATTTTAAATGGGGTGGAATATTTAATCCTTAAGATTAGTAAAGTATTGGTAAAATCACATCGCTTTATTTGACAGTTAGGTTAGATTTTTATTCTTCCCTGTTTCATCTTGTACTTTCTTTGGGCAAATTCAGTTAAGCTTTCCTTATGGCTTGGCTCATCCCTTTGGTACTTTATGACCATAATTTGCGGACCCCTTTTTATCTAGACTTTCTCTCTCCCTTTCTGAAATAGGGGCTAAGCCAGCTCTACCATAACCAGAGTCAGGGACTCTTATCCCAGCTGCAAGGACAGTCGAAGGATATGCCACCTCGGTTTTCTAAGAAAGGACAGCTTAATGCAGATGAGGTACATTTGCCTATGTTACTTAATATATAACAGTTTGTCAATTTAGAAATCTATTGCCCGATGATTATAAAGAGATGCGTTAAGAGGACTTAATGCTGGAGTTCTTTATCTTCTCTTTCTTTTTTCTGTACTACTTTTTCTTTCTTTGTATATCCAGCGTCCTGTGAGCGACGATTATGAGATATGAGGGCAAGCCTCTTAAATAAAGTCTTTAGTGAGAGCAAGGAAAATGTTAGGGTTTTGATTGTGATTTTCCTCCAAAAATAGAATGACTTAATTAAGAGTAAAGCAAGGTATTTTCTAAACTACTGCAATTTTCTAGTTATTTAAGTGATGCTAATCCTAGGAGAGTTCTGATACAAATACAATATCTTTTGTGTGTCTGGATCAGATCTTTTACTTTTTTTGCCAGAAATTAAACCTGTTAACATGGAATACTTTTTTGGTTATTAGTTAAATTTATATACCTGTCCACGATTATCATGTTTGTATAGGCCGACTTAATTTTAGGATTTGGGAATGTTTCATTTAGATCTTATTCAACTGCATTTTGTTAACTTGGATACCTGTTTTAATTTGTTTTCAATTCTAGATTAGTCTGAGGCCCGCTCAGTCGTTCCTAATGAATAAAAATCAAGTGCCAAAGCTCCAGCCCCAGATAACTATGATTCCTCCTAGTGCGCAACCACCACGCACTCAGACACCACCTCTGGGACAGGTATTTGACCATAGTTTGACAACTTGCTCTATTTCAATACTTTCTGAAGATTTAAAAATTTGTTACTGAACATTCATACTTATGTTGCTGTTTCTTAGACACCTCAGCTTGGTCTCAAAACTAATCCACCACTTATTCAGGAAAAGCCTGCCAAGACCAGTAAAAAGCCACCACCCTCAAAGGAAGAACTACTTAAACTAACTGTAAGTTTCACGTAATGCCATAGTCTAATTCATGGAGTACTTTCAGTTTTTAAAAAAAGCATTGAAGACATTTGGATTGTGTTCTTTCAGGAAACTGTTGTGACTGAATATCTGAACAGTGGAAATGCAAATGAAGCTGTCAGTGGTGTAAGAGAAATGCGGGCTCCTAAACACTTTCTTCCTGAGATGTTAAGCAAAGTAATCATCCTGTCGCTAGATAGAAGTGATGAAGATAAAGAAAAAGCAAGTTCTTTGATCAGTTTACTCAAGCAGGAAGGAATAGCTACAAGTGACAACTTCATGCAGGTAGAACACTTTCCTGATTCTGTGAGGATTCTTCCCATTCAAATTCGACAACTAATAAACTGACCGTGTATATGTTCCTTTTAAGGCTTTTTTGAATGTATTGGACCAGTGCCCCAAACTGGAGGTTGACATCCCCTTGGTGAAATCATATTTAGCACAGTTTGCAGCTCGTGCCATCATTTCAGAGCTGGTGAGCATTTCAGAACTAGCTCAACCACTGGAAAGTGGCACCCATTTTCCTCTCTTCTTACTTTGTCTTCAGCAACTAGCTAAATTACAAGATCGAGAATGGTTAACAGAACTTTTCCAACAAAGCAAGGTCAATATGCAGAAAATGCTCCCAGGTAAGAGAATGCTCAGAATTTTGCTACTTAAATACAAACTCCAGATTCCTTGGTACCTGAGTGGATTTGTGTAGGCCACACACCACGATTATCCTGTCCAGACAATGACTCGCATGACCTCTCACAAGTAGATTGCACTTCCATTAAAAGTTACGGTTTTTGCGTGCCTTAATTTGCTTTAAGTGTCAAGAGTTTCATGAATCTTGTACATTTGTGGAATTACTACCTAATGATGCAAATGATTTTGTCTCTTCAGAAATTGATCAAAATAAGGATCGCATGTTGGAAATTTTGGAAGGAAAGGGACTTAGTTTCTTATTCCCACTCCTAAAATTGGAGAAGGAACTGTTGAAGCAAATAAAGTTGGATCCATCCCCTCAGACCATATATAAGTGGATTAAAGACAATATCTCTCCCAAACTTCATGTAGATAAAGGATTTGTGAACATCTTAATGACTAGGTAAGATACAGTTGGCTCTTCCACAAAAAGTCTGTAGGGGAAAGGATCAAGATTGTGTTTCTAAAGTAGAAAACTGGCTTTTAGGTTCTAATAAGACCTCTCTCTCTAGCTTCCTACAGTATATTTCTAGTGAAGTAAACCCACCCAGTGATGAAACAGATTCTTCCTCTGCTCCTTCCAAAGAACAGTTAGAGCAGGAAAAACAGCTGCTGCTTTCTTTCAAGCCAGTAATGCAGAAATTCCTTCACGATCATGTTGATCTCCAAGTCAGTGCCCTGTATGCCCTCCAGGTGCACTGCTACAACAGCAACTTCCCGAAAGGTGAGGTGGCCCATGTCAGAAAGAGTGGCAAATGTGGGGTGCTTCTTTGAACAGCATACTAAATAGTGGAATTACATTTTGTCTTCAGGCATGTTACTCCGCTTTTTTGTTCACTTCTATGACATGGAAATTATTGAAGAAGAAGCTTTCTTGGCTTGGAAGGAAGATATAACCCAAGAGTTTCCGGGGAAAGGCAAGGCTTTATTCCAGGTAAATCTTTTGCTGGAATACTTGGTCTGCTTTTTCCAATTTACTTGGTATTACTTTAACAAAGAGCCTTTAAAACTGAAATACAAGCAAAATCATCATAGTGGTTTGTACGTACCATCCTGCACTGTTACGCACTGCAGTAAAGGAGGCCGCAGCAAGATGGAGTGAAGCTGTGAATGAAAGGCTTCAGTCCTACTGCTAGTTCTGTGTGTAAGATATTAGAGGTGGCTAATATTTTTTACTAAAGTCATTTACAAAGATTAGGTGACTGCAAAGTTGGGTGTTTTTTATACCAATAAAGAAGAGATTGCTTCTAGATTTCTCATAGCTTGATTTTCAATCTTATGAAGTGGAATTTAGCCCTAGGGGTTTCTAAAATGACAAAGCAGGTTCCAGTCCTAATCCCAGAGATTCTGATTTAATAGGTCTGTGGTACACCATCCAGGTGATTATTAATACCGGTTTTCCAGGGGACCAGCCTTTGAGAAACACTGATCTACAATGTCTTGTTTTACTTCTTCAGAAACTAGTTTTAGCCACCCATGCAGCATTTATACTTAGCTCTGTTCTTAAGAGAATCTGATCATGCAGTTTTGTGATAGAGCTGGAAATCTATTCTGGAATCTTTTATTCTTCCCCTCTCTCCATAGTACTGCTTTAACACACACAGGTTTGGAAAGAGCCGCTGTCTCATACTAAAATGATCCTGAAATACAACCGGAGTAGTGCCAAAGAAGAGCATCTGATAACACATAAACAGCTTATATATTATCCCAAATCTAAATAATGAATACTTTTTAAAAAGTAACTTCAAGGCTAATATACAAGTAATATGTTTGCAGTATGTATCGGAGGCTGTTTGCAGCTATAAAACACACAGCTTGAATGGGTTGCTAGTTTGGTCCTGAATCAAATCTGCTTTGAGGTTTTCTCTGTAAGGATTACCTATTTTTTAAAATTACAAATTGATTTACAGGTGAATCAGTGGCTAACCTGGCTAGAAACTGCTGAAGAAGAAGAATCAGAGGAAGAAGCTGACTAAAGAACCAGCCAAAGCCTTAAATTGTGCAAAACATACTGTTGATATGATGTAACTGCATTTGACCTAACCACTGCGAAAATTCATTCCGCTGTAATGTTTTCACAATATTTAAAGCAGAAGCACGTCAGTTAGGATTTCCTTCTGCATAAGGTTTTTTGTAGTGTAATGTCTTAATCATAGTCTACCATCAAATATTTTAGGAGTATCCTTAATGTTTAGATAGTATATTAGCAGCATGCAATACTTACATCATAAGTTCTCAAGCAGAAGGCAGTCTATTGCAAGGATCTTCTTTGCTGCCAGTTATCATAGGCTGTTTTAAGTTAGAAAACTGAATAGCAACACTGAATACTGTAGAAATGCACTTTGCTCAGTAATACTTGAGTTGTTGCAATATTTGATTATCCATTTGGTTGTTACAGAAAAATTCTTAACTGTAATTGATGGTTGTTGCCGTAATAGTATATTGCCTGTATTTCTACCTCTAGTAATGGGCTTTATGTGCTAGATTTTAATATCCTTGAGCCTGGGCAAGTGCACACGTCTTTTTAAAAGAAACATGGTTTACTTGCACAAAACTGATCAGTTTTGAGAGATCGTTTAATGCCCTTGAAGTGGTTTTTGTGGGTGTGAAACAAATGGTGAGAATTTGAATTGGTCCCTCTTATTATAGTATTGAAATTAAGTCTACTTAATTTATCAAGTCATGTTCATGCCCTGATTTTATATACTTGTATCTATCAATAAACATTGTGATACTTGACATAGCTGAGTGTGACTAAGCTAGCATCCACCAATCTATGAACAAGACTTGGAACATTTAAAATCTAACTCCCTTTCCATGAGGAGAGGGAATTTCTCAGGTTGGGTTACTTGAAGTAACCAACATACAAACAGCTCCTGTGACCAAAGGCAGTGCTGAGATCACAAGTCTTGTGAATTTGGAGTACATTGCTAATGCATAGCAACAAACCTGGTGGCATTTACCTTTTCATTGTCATGCTGAAATACATGGTAGCCTCAGAGAGGCTAATTAATAAACCACCCTCATGGCCAAGACAACATAGTTTCAACCTACAGTCATTCCCAGCAGCAGCTGCTGTGGAGTCCTAGTTCCCCTCTTAGGGGAGAGGTTCTCAAGGCAGACAGTGATAAGCCTTACTGTACTGCTGTGCCTGGCAGAACTTCGGTGTCTGTTGGGTTAATCTCCAGGAGGAGCAGAGAGTAGAACCAGTATCTGTCATATTCAGAAAAGCTAGCCCTCCCTGTATTTTAGTGGTCTTCCTCTTCACAGAAATTCTAACACAAGTAACAGATTCATAGTTTTTGGTGGATTATCCTGAGTATAATTCAGGCCAAGCAGAGACTGCTGCAAATACTTTAGATAAAGGAGAACTTCAGGAAACTGCTAGACTGTGGAAATGAGCTATAAATTGCATTATTCCTAGCCTGTCCAACCTCCCCAGCAAGGGGGGAAAACAGTTTAACCTAGCAAATGTGGTGTGTGGTTAGAAAAGTAGGTTTTTGCTTCTGTTTACAGCTAGATTTCTCCCAATTCAGCTAGGAAATTGGGCCAAAGAGTCTTAGGCCAGATGTGCGTTTGTCTGACTGGTTGCAGAAGCTAGGTTTTCACCACGCCCTGCCCTACCCCATGCTTGAAGTACAACTCAAATACAACCCCTGTAGTAGCACTCGTATTTTCTTTTAGACACGGAACAGTGTATTTTATAACCTACCGTAATATGGAACATTTGTATGTACTCAGCATGCACTTTGTATAAATAATAATGCCTTTAGCATCAGTATGCAAATATGTAGTGACTTGTCTTAAAAATAAGAGTCCATATCTTTAATGCCTCTTGGAAAGAATTCCTTCTTCGTTCTCAAACAAACTGCAAGCCAGAGCTTTCTCAAGACCCATACCCAATGCTGTAGCCAGAAGGTTTTCATTCTATAGGCAGCCTTTGACAGTAAATTGTTTCTTGAGACTCCAGGACAACAAACTTCATTTTCTGTCTACCTCATTGGCTGTTCCTTCTCAGTCTCTACTGGCATATGCCTGATCTCAAAAAAACAAGACACCTCAGTTGCTTAACTCTCAAAGTATGCCTAGAATCTAGTATGTAAAAATCTGTTGTCTCCCTCCCAAACAGTAGAAATTAGTGTCTCATCTCTCCAGCTGCCACTCTAACAGATGCCACCACATCCTTAACGATTCTCTGCTCCCTTTCAACACAGTAGCCAGAGGAAGAGGAATCCTTTAAAAAGAAAGAAGCAACACACCCCAAAACCCACCAACTGATTTTCCACCTAGTTAGAATTTTAAGAAAATGTTGAGTTTGGCCCTGGTGCAGTGGCTCCATTCATTGGAGTGTTGTCCAAAAGGTTGTGGGTTCAAACTCTGAGGACACACCTAGGCTGCAGGGTCGCTTCTTGGGGTGTGTACAGGAAGCAACCAATTGAAGTTTCTCACATTGATACCTCTCCCACCCCCATCCCTTTCTAAAGTCAATACATCTGGTGAGGATACAAAATGAAAAAACTAAGTTTGGTCTACAGAGCCCTAAATTTGATCTAGTCTTCCCCTGCTCCCTGTCCTTACTCCACACCATTTCTCTGGCCTAACTTTCTATGACAGCCCAGGCTCATTCCTCTCCCACCACACTAGCCTAGTCTCCATTTGGTTCCTGGGACATGCCAAGCACTGGAGGTTTTCTGTTCTAGTTAACCCCCAGAAGACTGGATGACCAGCTACCTCTGCTCCATCAGGTCCTAGCTCAAATCTCTCATTTACTAGTAAGGTCCCCACTGTCCTATTTAAAATGTAACCCTCTTGCCTGCTTTAGGAATCTCCGTGCCTACCATTACTACATGACATACTGCAATATTTGTGTCTGACCCCCTACAGAATGTGAATAGGTTTAAATTTTTTTGTTGTTCACTATTATATCCCCAGCACCTAGAACAGTACCTGGCACACAGTAAATAAGTATTTGTTTAACCTAATCACAAATTAATAAAATTATCCTACATAGCAGGATTTGGACATAGGAGAAAGAAGTAGTTGTCGAAAGAACTTGAGTTCTAGATAGATCTAGGATTCATCCCTACCACTTAGTAGCAGTGTGACGGTACACAAGATATTCCAGTGGAGTCTGGATTTGTTGTAAATGGGGCTGGTGGTTAAGGATTGCCGGGAGAACTAAATAAGGTAACGTGGGTCACTCGGTTTAGAGCCTCGCCTCTAGTATGCTTCAGTGTACAGGGTGCGGCAAAAGTAGGTTGACAGTTGTTGGTATGGCAAATAATACAATTAAGTGGAGTAAACTCTGTTTCACATGCAACTGTAAACCTACCTTTTCCCCATCCAGTATGTGAATTCACATCTCAGTAGCTTTTCCAAAATGTTTCTCGTAAGAACTTCCATCCTGAGCTTCCAATCACCAGCTAAGATCTAATGGGCATTTCTTGGTCTTCCTATTTGACTTCTCAGGGCTCCTCAGTCTCCTTCGAAGGCTCTCTTCTCTATTCTGGCTTATGAATGTTTTGCTTTTCTCCTTCGGCTCTTCTCACTTAACTCTTGGAGCTCCAACCACCATCTGTGTGCTGATGACATCTGTATCTTGGATCCAAACCTCTTTGCAGAATGTCAAACTTGCACATCCATCCAGGTCCTGGACATGATCTGAATGTGCCCCCAGCACTTTAAACTGAACGTGTCTATCACTAAATGCTCTACCCAAAAACCATTCCCTCCTCTCCTGGTTCTCAACGATACCTTCATCCAAGCCCAAAACATGCCTCCTCCTTGTTCCTCTCAACCAATCACTGCATTCTATCCATTTTATTTACATTTTAGCTATTGAAGCAACTTTCTCCATCGCCCTCCTCCGCACCACCCTAGTCCCAGCACCATCATCTCGTGCCTTAATTACAGCAACACACTGAGTTGGCCTCCTGCTTCTCATCTTGCTCTCCTAGTCCATTCTCCACATTGCAATCAGAGTGGTCTTTCTTAAGAGTCTTGTCTTTCCATTGCCCTTCAGTGGCTCCTGGTTTTCCTCAGAATAAAACTCAAGTTCCTTAATCTAACAAGGCCTTGAGTCACCTGCTGTTTCCCTTTTACACTTTACTTTTTCTTTAGTCACTGGGCCTTTGCAAGGCTGTTGTTTCCTCTGCCCGGATCATTGCTCTCCCTACGCTTCCCACCTCTTCATTCCACGTCTTCATCTGACTTATTCTTACTCTCCTCAGATGTGAGCATAGATGTTCTACACCTGAAAAGCTTGCCTTCCTCTGCCCAGGTTGAATTAGGAGTTTGTTCCATTCAGGGTTCTGGTCTCAAAGAAGTGAAACTTACTCTGGGAAAACTAAGTAGAAGGGGAATTTATTGGAACTCTGCTTAAGGGATCCACGAGAAGCCCAGAGAACCAGGTTCAGAAATGAACAGGGACTAAGAAGCTGGATAGCCTAAACCACAGAAATAACCTAGCTGGGACAATGATGTAACCACCCCATGAAACCCCGGAGCTTCCCTTGAGTGAGTTCTCCAGTGACTTCTGGTCCAGGTTTGGAGTCCCAGGCAGAGGCCCACAGTTAGCTGAGCTTACATCGTCATGTGTCCACCCCAGACTGCCTCGGTTTTCTTTAGCGAGCACAGATCCAGCCCTTTGGGCCCTTGCTGCATCAAGCAGGCCCAGGCTCCCACCAAGACTTACAACAACAACAACAAATTTCATAAGGGGTCTGGGTGGATGGCCAAAAAAAAAAAGAGAATTGTCCACTGTGAGACCGCTGTCAACCTCACTTCCCTGTCTAGCCCCCTGCTGTGCTGTGACCACCTGCTCACTGCCCGTCTCTCCACGGCACTAAGAGTTCCAAGAGGGTCGGGAATGTCTCTCTTACTCGTTCTATTCCCAGCGCCTCGCGCAGTGCTGGGCACATGTTAGGGGCCAATAAACAGTGATTGGATGCAATGGTGAATCCAGGTTTTGTGGAACCTGAATTTGATACAACGAGGGGAAGAAGGTGTGGTTCCTAAAGAATACAAAATTAGGTTCGGGGTCCAGAGAGTCCTGGGAAGGGGATGGCCTGGAAACTTTACCGACTTCATGGTAACTCTGAAAGACTGACCTTAGTAGATACAGTACATTGTAAAAATTTTTGTGCCTACCTGCACCAGTGCACTAGATGGATGCTTGTTGATGTGACTTGAGTCTTTTCATTTGTGCTACCCCAGCCTTCCTATTTTCCAATGATTCCAATTCATTTACAAAGCACCCAGTTTCCTACATTATGTTAATTTACTCACTTGTACATTAAAATGTGCCAAGGGCTGGGACACAGCAAGGGTAAGACAGTGTCTCTCCCTCAAAGGAGCCCACGGTTCAGCAGGGGAGACAGACAGGAGCGGATCATGTGGATGGGGGGCAGGTGATGGGCCACACTGAGATGTGAGCAAGGTGTCAGCTGAGCTGAGAGAAGGCAACATCCTGGAGAAGCCGAGACTTCAAGGAAGGGTCACTTTCCCAGCAAATATTCAAGGAAGAGGTTTCCAGGCAGAGTTGGAAAATCAACTTTGCTTTCTCCTGGATCCACAGAGCTCCTGTCCCCCTTCTGCTCTATACCAGGAAGACAGAGTCCGAACGAGGGGACATCCTTCATCTTCTGCTGGAGGTGGCTGTGTGGAGCAGCTTCAGATGTCAGCGGTGTAATGGGGCCAGGAGGACTTACAAAGTATTTCCCAACTATCTCGCTGGATTTAGAGACAGACTTCCAAGGGTGGTCCTCCAAGGAAACAGGACTCTGGCCAAGGAGACAACTGAGCACAGGGCAGAGAGGAACAGAAACAGGACCCTGAAGTCAACCGATGCTGTCCTTCCCTACCTTGCTGGAATTATTCCAAAAGGTTGGGATGGTGTCTCTCTAGCGCTCTCTGCTGAGAACTCAGGAGTAGACCCCCACCTCGTGGCAGGAGAATACAAGGATATTTGTCCAGTACATCCCAAGGGAAAAAAGGCCAAGACGTATTGGACATGCTCATCAGTGAGGGGAGAGGAAAGTGAGAATTTTGGCTTCAGCTTGGTCCTCCTGTCAACTGTGGATGATGCAAAGATGTGATCAATAAGCAGTGAATGTTTGAGGACCGCTCAGTTCTGCATGGGACATGCCAAGTCACAGACCAGAGCCTGAATCCCAGCTTCTCCATTACTCAGGGTTCCATGAGCTTAGGCCAGTTGCTTCACCTGTCTGGATTTCATTTGCCTTATCTGTGAAAGAACCCTTGGTTTATCTACCTCCCGGGGTCATTGCAAGGAGTCAGCCAGACAAGTAATGAAAAACCAGTGTTGGACAGATGTGGGATTGCTTTACAAGTCCACACATCTCATAAATATTTACTGAGTACCAACTACATGCCAGGCATCATGCCAGCGCTAGGGATGTGGCAGTGAATGAGACAGAGCTTTCTAATGGAGCAAACATTCTGAGTGATGAGTGGGAGGGAGGGACAGAGGGAAAGAGAGAGGAGAATAAATATACAGATATAGAGTATTAGGTAGTAAAAAGTGTTATATAGAAAGAAATAAAGCAGAATAAGAGAGTGGGAGAAATGTGAATGCCATTAGAAATGGGGTATTCACGGATACTCTTCGGAGGAAGTCTTGAGGAAGGACCTTGGGGGCCGAGGGGAAGCAGAGACAGGAACACGTGACTGTCTGAGGAACACTCAGGGGGCCAGCGTGGCTGAGCACAGAGTAGGGCCTCAGACTGGCGAGTGGCAGGAGCGACAGGTAAAACTAGTTTGACATAGTAAGGACTTGGGCTTTTTAAAAATATATATTTTATTGATTATGCTATTATTGCTGTCCAATTTTTCCCACTTTGCATCCCTCCACCCAGCATCCTCCACTTCCTTAGGCAATCCCCCCAACATTGTTCATGTCCATGGGTCATGCATGTAAGTTCTTTGGCTACTCCATTCCCTATACTGTACTTTCATCCTCATGGCTATTCTGTAACTACCTATTTGTACTTCTTAATCTCATCACCTGTTCACCCATCCCCCATGCCCCCTCCCATCTGGCAACCATCAAAACTTTTTCCATGTCCATGATTCTGTCTCTGTTCTTCTTGTTTGCTTAGTTTGTTTTTTAGATTCAAGTTGATAGATATGTATTTATTGGCATTTTATTGTTCATAGTTTTTATCTTTTTTCTTAAAAAAGTCCCTTTAACATTTCATATAATAATGGTTTGGTGATGATGAACTCCTTTAGTTTTTTCTTTTCTGGGAAGCTCTTTATCTGCCTTTTGATTCTAAATGATAGCTTTGCTGGATAGAGCAATCTTGGATGTAGGTTCTTGCTTTTCATGACTTTGAATATTTCTTGCCAGTTTCTTCTAGCCTGCAGAGTTTCTTTTGAGAAATAAGCTAATAGTCTACGGGAATTCATTGTAGGTAATAATCCGGTTTCTCTTGCTGCTTTTAAGATTCTCTCTTTATCTTTAACCTTTGGCATTTTAATTATGATGTGTCTTGTAGTGGGCCTCTTTGCATCCATCTTGTTTGGGACTCTCTGTGCTTCCTAGACTTGGATATCTATTTCCTTCACCAAATTAGGGAAGCTGAGGCTGTTGCTTATTTGAGAGAATTTAGGAAGTTGTGGAGCATGAGCCAAGACTAGCCATTCATATGGAAAAGCCACTATTAACAGCTTGGGTGGGCCCATAAGTTGAGTGGGGCAAAGCTTCACAGGATCTCCAGAGCAGCATAAACAGTGTTAGCCAGGTTGAGGGAGTCTCAGATATGGCCCTCACCTGCTGGCTCTGTGTCTCTGTGGGGGGAAGATTCAGAAAAGGAACAGTGGTCTCTGCCACCTTTCCGTCCCCCAGCTTCCACCTTGATGCCACACACTTCACGTCTTCCCTGCACACCACTGGTGCCTTTCAAGCTGTTACCCCAGTGCTCAGGCTCAGAGGGGGTAAGTTTGAATAAGTCCGTGTGCGGGTTGTTAAGAGGAACAGCTTGGAACTCCAGAAGTTTCTTCCACTGACTCTATCCCCACTGGTTTTTGCAGCCAAAGTTCTGGGGACTTATCTTCATGGCACTTGAACTCAGGGCCTGGTGTGAGTCTGGGACTCCTCGCTCCCAAGATATCCCCCCTGAATTTTTATCCACCACATGTGGGTGTGGGACCAGCCTGTTCCGTGTCTCTGCCCCTCCTATCAGTCTGCATGGATGTGGTTTCTTTAATTCTGTAGTTGTCAGACTTCCATTCAACTTGATTTCTGACAGTTCTGAGTGATGGTTGTTCTCTAGCTTAGCTGTAATTTTGATGTGGTTGTGCAGGGAGTCAAGCCATGTTTAGCAGTGTGCCTCCATCTTGACCAGAGGTCTCTTGGGCTTTTATTCAAAGTGGAATGAGCAGTCTTTGTAGAATTACAATTATTATTTATTAATCATGTTAATCATTCACTTATCCAGTTCTTTGTTATAGCATATTATTATCATTATTCTGGCTAACATCTCCCAAGCACTTAGTATAAGCCAGGCTAGACTAATTACATTAGCTTAGTCATCTCATTTAATCTTCCCCCTCTCCTGGAGAGAGGTACATTATCTCTATTTTACTGATAAGGACACTGAGGCTCAGAGAAGTTAAGCACCTTGCCCAAGGTCTTTCCTTTATTCAACAAGTAGTTATGAACACTTTTGCATGTCCTTTTGAAGTGATAGGCACATGGTTTTAGCTTATGATTCAGACCCTGCACTGCATCTCAAGGGCCAGCATTCATCACCACTATGCCAAACTGCATGTTGGGGAGAGAGAAGAAGAGGGAAGGAAGGAAGGAAGGAAGGAAGGAAGGAAGGAAGGAAGGAAGGAAGGAAGGAAGGAAGGAAGGA
>PVKU01012026.1:0-26985 GCA_004027475.1 Anoura caudifer
CCTGGTCTCCGCACCGCCAGAGTACTCTCCTTACCGTCCGGTTTTTCAACGTCCACTGCAATTTTCGATAATCTGTTTTCAAATATGCTGTGTTTCTGGTGTCTGTTTGCTGTGCTGCTTTGAAAAATGTCCCGGTTTAAGACCTATGTGTGGGAGGCAAAGAGATGTGCGTCCTCTTACCATGCCGCCATCTTCTCTCTCAACAATGGGACAATATTAAAAACATGATCAATAAATGTGGATCACAGCTTAGTGATAGACCTTGATGCTAGGTTTCTCATAGTGATAGACCTTGATGATAGATAGGCTGCAGTGGATGTCCTGGGGCAGTTCCAAGAAGCCCTGTCTGGGACCAAAACCTTCATTTCTCTTCCAAGAATTTTAACAGCCAATGACTTTCCACTGAATCCCCCTCTGGAATTTTCCCTCAACTGCAGTGCTGCCTTGCACAAGTTTTGCCCCTTTTCTGATTTAGCAGACACATATCCAGTGAGTGGTTAATGTAGAGGTATAAACGCCTGGCCTCCTGTTTAACCTCAGATAACTCTGAAGAGCAAACTCAGTTTCATTACTTCAGATAGGGCTGACTGACAACATTATTGTCATTGCATCACTCTGCTGCATGTTTACTGTCAGTCACGCTTCCTTTATTCCCCTACAAGTGTTGATCCTGAAAACTCCTCCTTCCTCAATAAACATCCTGCTTTCATATCTCCTCAGAGGCTTCCTTCCAGGGAACCCAACATATGAGAGGTGGCACTGCAAGTGCTCAAAGAGAGAACACTCTAAATTTTGGAGATCTCAGAACTTAACTAGTTCACCTTCAGGCATGCAAGCAATAAAAATCCTGAAAGTGGCAGTTGTTGGAGTATGGATAGTCTTTGTCATGTCAGAGTGGCATCAATTATTAAAAGAAGATTACCCAGTGATAAACTGGGATGCTATACCAGGAAAAGGGAAAGCACAGATATGTGAAGTGTATCAGATGATTAAGAAATATTTGAGAATTCATAATTATAAAGATTATGAAACTGGATGGATCTCATTGTGTGTAGTAAATGTTTTAAAATATAAGTAGGATGAAAGGATATGAATAATTTCCAATTAAAGATTAAGGTCAGAGGGTCTCTCTATCAATGTATAAATGATTTTCATCCATATGGGAGAAAAGAAAAAGCTGAGGGTAAGTCCCAATGACAAATTGAATATTCAAACTTAACAGGTCTTCTATTACAAAAATCAGGGCTTTTATTGGAAAGGAATGGATTCTGAGACAACCTAAAGCTGTCAGGCTTAATAGGACCTTCGATCAGTTAGAGGTCCACTAAGAAAAAAAACATGGACCTATAAACATATATACATCATTGTATGCATGCATACACATACAAACAAATATCTGCATGTGTGTATGCATTTTGTTGCAAGGAATTAGTTTATTAAACTATGGTGGCCAATTAAGAAAGTCTAAAATCTATCCAAGTGGTAAGCTATCTGGAAGGGAAGGCTAGAAAATAGGAACTGAAACTACAGTCCACAGGTTGAATTTGTTCTTCCTTAGGAAAATCTCATCTCTACTTTTAAAACCTTTTATCTGATTTCAATCAGACCCTCCATATTATCCAAAATAATCTCCTTAAAGTCCACTTTTATGGATGCTAATCACATCTACTAAATATTCTCAAAGAAATGCACAGATTCATGTTTAATTGAAATACAGAGTACTATAACCTGGCAGAGTTGACATATAAAATGAATCTTGACAAGTCTATAGCAGCAAAGGACTCTGCAGCAGCTGCAGACTGTGTTCACCATATTATACCACAGTTTATCTGGAGGAATCAAGGGACAGTTCACATAGAACCTCTTAAGGTTACAATTAAAGAGTTATCTACAGTGAGAAAAAGTGCCATGTGGGGTTTATGTTGGGGGCCAGCAGGAGAATTATTGTATAGATTGAGTCCAAAGAACAAAGCCATTATACACTTTTTAGAAACAACTCATGGTATGCATAATCATGGTACATGTGACTGTGTGAACTAATCCATCATAAGGTAGGATCTATCAGATTCACTAAGAAACAACATCAAGAGGACTCAACAGATTCAACCCTAAAATGAAAGTGGAACTTCTGGAGTCAGGCATAGCAGGACCAGGGGGCACAAGTAAGCTTAATGAACATGTGTCCTAGATTCCCTCAGTCACCCATCATTATTCCACTAGCACTTCTCTCTTTCTGCTCATATTTATGGCCATATTGGGTGGAATTTGGTGCAATTTTTAATACTATCTCTGAAGAAGCTAAATGGCTGAGCTTGATTCACTAATGGGGAAGTTTAATATGTGAGTAGAAGTTATATATATATATAAACTGTGTCTAAACTACAGCCCCTCTCAGGAGTGGGCCTAAAAGGTAAAAGTGAGGAGAAATCCTCAAAAATTGCAGCATGTCAATATTACCACAATCTTACTTGCTTTAAACAATCTATATTTATTATTTCACAGTGTCTGTAAAAGAATCAGGTCACAGCTTCCTGAAGGCCTATGTTTATGACTTCACAGGTGTTGGCTATGACTGCAGTCTCAACTGAGGCCCTTTTGTTAAAGAATCCATCTCTAAGCTTTCATGTAATTATATAGTATTCAGCTCCTTGTTGGCTCCTGGACTGAGAGCCTGTTTTCCTGTTGGCTAATAGCCATAGACCACCTTTAGTTACATGCCACATGGCCTTTTCTTTAGGCAGCTCATACCTTGGAAGCTCATTTTTGAAAGTTAACAAAAGGGAGAATCCTATTAAAGTTATTACAATCTTATATAACATAATCACATATATTTAATCATACATATGAGGTCTGTTCAGAAGATATCTAGTCATGTAATATGAAAAATAGAGGCATGTATTAAAGATACAAGATATAAGAACTCTTCTACATAGGGCAACAATGCCTCAGTCCCCTTCAAAGCAGGCACCTTGGGACCTCACACAGTTCTCCCAATCTCCATCTTCTACCCTGTCATATTTTCCTGAATCTCATCAATGGTCTGAAATCTCTTCCCTTTCAAATGTGATTTTAGTTTTGGGAAAAGCCAGAAGTTGCTGGGCACCAAATCTGGGCTGTAGAAGGGCTAAGTCACCTGAAGATTCGATGTTTCATAAAAAAAAAACCTGCACAAGATGTGATGCATGAGTGAGCGAGCACATTGTTGTAATGAAGCCTGTATATGAAACATGTGAATCCCATTATTGTGATATACATATACGTGTGTGTGTGTGTGTATGGCCTGTCTATAAAGTATCAAGCCATGTAATGTGAAAAATGAATTTATTGAAGAAGATATAAGATATAAGTAACATTGTACATAGGACAATATCTTAATCCCATTCAAAGTAGGCACCTTTGGACCTCATGCAGTTCTCCCCAGTGTCATTAGCTACTGCAGCACAATGTTACCTTCTTTCTGGTAGCAGAAGCTGTGGAGCAAATTTTGACATGACATGTTTCATGCCAAGATCCTGTGTCAAAATCTTGGACACAGTAGTTTTTAGAATCCCCAGATCAGCTTCTAGTTCTTGTACTGTCAGTCACCAATTGTTGTATATTGCATTCCATACGTGTTCAACATTTCTGATTTCTGTTTGTTGTAGGCCTTCCAGAATATGGGTCACTTTCAACAGACTCTGGACCTTCTTTCAAATGTTTGTGCCACAATAATATTTGTGCTGCATTCATTAAATCTTAACCAAAAGCCTTCTGAATTATCAGAATAGTTTCCACAGAGGAATGTTCAAGCTTAGCACAAAATTTGATGCAGATTGGCTGCTCTACTCACCCAGTAATTTTCAATGTGATGGCCACACAGTACATATAATTACTCAATGGCATCTACCACCCCCGCTGACTAGTACAGTGAAGTTGTCATTGTTCACACACATATGCATTCCAGTCCACTCTCCTTGGCTGCCAGGTTACATTGATGTCATGCAAACCATTCTTGTTATATTAACAATGACTGGACTTTCTCAGAACAGACCATATTATATACACTAGAGAGAATCATTAGCAGATTAGATTATGTAGAAGAACAAATAGCAACCTAGAAGACAGGGTAGAGGAAAACAATCAGAACAGCAAAAACCAATAAATAAATTAATAAATAAACACATTAAATATGATACTGTTTAGGAGACTTCTGACATAACATGAAGTATACCAACATTTGCACTATAGAAGTCCCAAAAGAAGAGGAGAGAAATAATGAGAGAAAACCCATTGGGGAAAAAATGACTAAAAGCACCCCAAAGGAAAAGTTAAAATTTGAAAGCTTTTCCATGTTAAGTCGTATCAAGCAGCATTCTTGTGCATTACACAATGGCTCACCCATATTTAAGAAGTAACGCTGGTCCTATTCTGAGAGTTGGGTGTATATTGTCAACCAGAGTTCCAGGTCCTCTCCATCATGGTAGTGTAGAATTAAGAGCTGAGCTACTATGAGAGTAGTAGCTGAGCTACTATTTTACCTCAAGAGTTCCCCAACAACCTGTTCGAAACCATTATGTTTCCACCAAAGGTCTCCTGCAAGCCCTTCCAGCTTCCGTTCAACACCCAGTGCTAAAGTCTTAGTTATAACACCACTCCATTTCTAGTACCAAATTGTGTTCTACACATAATCCTTGGTAACTAACCACCAAAATTTGTTGAACCATTTTACGTAATTAATTGAACATTTTTATTCCAAATTCACTTAGGTATAACTGACAATCACTGGCAATATAATTGAAGGATATATAAATTGTTCATCATGATACTTCACATACATATACATCATGAAGATTCCCTGTACCTGGTTAGTTAACACAAGCATCATCTCACATATTTATCTCTTTTTTTTTTGTGAGAACAATTAAGTTCTACTCTCTTAGCAAATTTCAATTATACTGTACAGTGTTTTCAACTATAGTCACCATATAATAATAATACAGAACTTATTCATCTTATAGCTGAAAATTTGTACCCTTTTACCAATACTTCCTTATATTTTTCCATTGCCCCCTGTCCCTGATGCCCACTTTTATTTTATAAGATTGACTTTTTTTTTTTTGCTCTTACATATAAGTTATCTGTCTTGTTCTATCTGGCTTCTTTAACTTTGCATATATCCTCAAGGTATACCCCTGTTGTCACAAATAACATATATTTGCCTTCTCATAGCTAAATAATATTTCATTATACATAAAATATAAGGTGGTATATAACCACATTTTTATACATTAATCAGTTTAATGATGCTTAGGTTTTCAAAATACAGATTTTGATTATCTTGGGCATTGTATTAATGCTGCAACAAACACAGGAATGCAGATAGCTTTGATATCTTGTTTTTATGTTCTTTGGATATGCACCCAGAAATGGAGTTGTTAGACCACATTATAATCCTATTTTTAATTTTTTGAGAAACCCGCATTCTGACAAATATACCTCAGTAAAGGTGAAATGTAAAAATCAATCAATTAATTACATAAAATGATTATATATAGGGATATGTAAGTTATTTTGAATTGATGACTCGGGTTTCCTAGGGTATATTCCCAGCAGCAGAATCACTGGGTCAAAAGGCAGCCCCACTTTTAATTTTCTGAGGAAATTCCATACTGTTTTCCAGAGTGGCTGCACCAGTCAGCATTTGCACCAACTATGTACTAGTGTTCCCTTTCCTCCATATTCTCACCAGCACTTGTTGTTTGTTTATTTATTATTGATAGCTATTATGACAGGTGTGAGGTTATAGCTCATTGTAGTTTTAATTTGATGCTAGTAGTGGTGAGTATTGTTTCATATGTTGATGGGCCATCTGTATGTCCTTCTTTTTGAAGTGTCTATTCAGGTCCTTTGCCCATTTTTTAATTGGATTGTTTGTCTTCCTGGTGTTGAGTTGTAGGAATTGTTTATATATTTTGAAGATCAAACCCCTGTTTGATGTATCATTGGCAAGTGTGTTCTCTCATACTGTCAGTTCTCTTTTCATTTTTATGATAGTTTTTATGTTCATAGCAGCACTATATATAATATACTAGTGCAGGAAACAGCTGAAGTACTCAACATTAAGTGAGTGGATCCAGAAACCATGGTGCATGTACACAATGGAATACTACACAGCAAAAGAAAGAATGAATTTCTACATTTTGTGACAGCATGGATGGATATGGAAATGCTGGGTGAAGTAAGCCAGTCAGTGAAAGACAAAAAACAAACAAACAAACAAACAAATGAGCTCACTTATGAAAGGAATCTAGTGAACAAAATAAACTAACAAACAAAATAGAACCACAGGCATGGAAACACAGAACAGACAGACAATGACTAGAGTAGGGTAGAGGGGAGGGGAATAATGGTGGAAAGAAGGGGAAGGGACTAATGAAAGGAATACGTACGCAGGACTCATGGACATGGAAAACAGTGTGGAAATTGACTGCAGGGGTGGAGGGTAGGATGGGGAGAAGAGGAAAAAAGGGGGAAAATTGGGATACTCATTTCTTATTATTATGTGCAGTGTACATAATAATGGTATATCATAGTGTTTAAGAGCAAAGGTTCAGATGTCAGATGTCTGGATCTTAATCCTGCCTGTACTCTTACTTGGCCAAGCCATTTTTACCAGTCTTCAGTTTCCTCATTTATGAAATAGCTATAACAATGCTCTATTTTTTATTTTTAATGATTTTATTTTATTTTTAGAGAGAAGGGAAGGGAGGAAGAGCAGGAGAGAAACATCAATATGTTCTTGCCTCTCATGGGCACCCCAACTGGGAACCTGGTCTGCAACCCAGGCATGTGCCCTTACTGGGAATCAAACCTTTGACCCTTTGGTTTGCAGGGCCCTGCTCAATCCACTGAGCTACACCAGCCAGGGCACAACAGTCTATTTAGCTCATTAAATTGTTATTGAGATGAAATGAGTGAGGAAATTTAGAATAACATGGTACAGTATCTGACCTTCACTAGATGTTATATAAGTGTTATTATTAACTTTTATCAAGTGAAGGCTATGTTCAGGCTCTGGGGTACAATCTTTAATGCATTGGCTCATACAAAGTTTACAACCTCTTTAAGGAGTGTGTGCTATTTTCCCAATGTTTCTGAGGGGGAATATCAGCACCAAAATATTAAGTGTTTCTGAGGGGGAATATCAGCACCAAAATATTAAGTAACTGCCTAGTTGCCTAGTCAACTATAAATGGCAGAGCAAGACTTTGAGCTTAATGCTCTCTGGCTTTCTGTTTCATGTTTTTCCCTAATGTTATGAGTGGCATGCTTCCTGTTCCATGCCAAATACTTTGCAAAAGCAGAGATGTGTATATCATTCATGTGGATCTTAAAACTCCAGGAGTTAGTAAGGGCTGGCAGCAGATTACTCAGTTTTCTCAATCTCTGAATAGGAGAAGAGAGGAGCAGCTGCAAGGCATTTGGTTCAATCCAAAGTATACATTTTGAATATTAAGAAAAGTGGCTGCTCTGGATTTCCCTGAAGAGTGTTGAGCTGCCAGGAGCCGAGATTGCATCAGACAAAAGGCTTGGTTATCTCCCTGCAGGGATCTGATAGTTTATGTCACTTAGTTTTTTATTCTGAAGTCTTAATGAAAACTGCCACAAGGATAGCCAAAGACATGTCTAGCATGGAAGGTTAGTTGCACTGAGTAAATTGCAGTGATTAAAGAATGAACATATTTTGAGACCTCTAAAAGAAGTTTTACATTTCAATGGTACTTTATTTCAAACAGGCTCTCTCTTCAACCTTGACATGCTTTATGGCATTCAGTTTCACATTTTCAACTGTGTCCTTGATTGCCCTCTAAGTAAGAACAATAATACATTCTGAAACAGAAAAACAAGTAAAATTGAAATCATCATGCAAGTTTACCTTTCCAACTAGATCATACTGACAGTGATGTTGTCATTCATTTTATTGTGCATGCCTAATACTTTTCTTTTGTGACACAAGCTCCAGTATTTTTTCTTTTTTAATTTATTCTGTATTGTATTCTTTCATTACCATTTAGCCCCTTTATACCTCCTCCCTCTAGCAATCACCAATGCCTAACACTTTAAAAGCATTCTTAACTCTCTCCACAACATAATCAGTAGCTTCTAGTGATTTTTTTCTACTTCTTCCTCCTTTTTACTAACTACAGTTATCTCTCTAGTTCACACCCACATAAGCACACAGAGATTATGACGATTTTATTTCTTTTTTAAATTTTTAATTTTTCTATTTTTGTACCTTTTATTTTTTCACATTTTTATTGCTATTCAGGTGCAGTTGTGACCATTTTCTTTTTCTATTGTTGTTCAGTACAGTTTTCTGCCTTTTCCCCTCACCTAGCCCCCACCAGCCATCCTCACCTCCCTCCCCTGATTCCACCCTCCTTAGTTATGTCCATGTGTCCTTTATAGCTGTTCCTGAAAAACCTTCCCCCTTTCCCCTCTATTACCCCCTCCCATCTCCCCTCTAGTTACTGTCAGATTGTTCCTAATTTCAATGTTTCTGGTTATATTTTGCTTGCTTGTTTGTTTTGTCCATTAGGATCCAGTTAAAGGTGAGATCATATGGTATTTGTCTTTCACCACCTGGCTTATTTCACTTATCATAATGCTCTCCAGTTCCATTCATGCTGCTGCAAGGGGTAGGAGGTCCTTCTTTCTTTCTGCTGCATAGTGTTCCATTGTGTAAATGTACCCTTATTTTTTTATCTATTCATTGACTGATATGCACATAGGTTGCTTCCAGCACTTGGCTACTGTAAATTGTGCTGCTATGAACATTGGGTTGTCCAGGTTCTTTTGGATTGGTGTTTCAGGGTTTTATGATGTAACCCTAGCAGTGAAATTGCTGGGTCCAAAGGCAGCTCCAGTTTTAGTTTTCTGAGGACATTCCATACTGTTTTCCATAGCGGCTGCACCAGTCTGCCTTGCCACCAACAGTGTTCACTAGGGTTCCCTTTTCTCCACATCCTCTCCAACACTTGTATGTTGCTTTGTTTATGATGGGCATTCTCACCAGTGTGAAGTAGTATCTCATTGTGGTTTTAATTTGAATCTTTCTGATAGCTAATGTCATTGAGCATCTCTTCATATGTCTCTGGACCCTGTGTATGTCCTCCTCACAGAAGTGTCTGTTCAAGTCCTTTGCCCATTTTTTTAATTGGGTTGTTTGCTTTCTTGGAGTGGAGTCATGTGAGTTCTTTATATGTTTTGGAGATCAAACCCTTGTCTGAGGTACCATTGACAAATATGTTTTCCCGTACAGTTCATTCTCTTTTCATTTTAATGCTGATTTCTTTAAGTGTGCAGAAGTTTTTGTTTTGATGACATCCCATTTGTTTATTTTTTCCTTTATGTCCCTTGCTCTAAGAGACATGTCAGTGAAAATATCCGTGTGTGGAATATCAGAGATTTTCCTGCATATGTTCTCCTGAAGAAATTTTATGGTGTCACAACTTATATTTAAATCTTCTATCCACCTTGAATTTATTTTTGTGTATGATGTAAGTTGGTGATCAAGTTTTATTTTCTTGCATATAGTTGTCCAGCTCTTCCAACATCATTTGTTGAAGAGGCCATTTTTGCTCCATTGTATGTTGCTGCCCCCCTTTGCCAAATATTAACTGACCTTAGAGATTTGGGCTTATTCCTGGGCTCTCTATTCTGTTCTATCTGTCCATGTACCTGTTCTTATGCCAGCACCAGGCTGTTTTGATTACAGTGGCCTTGTAATAGTTCAATAACAGGTATTCTGCTCCCTCCTACCTTGTTCTTCTATCTCAAATAGCTGCAGCTATTGGGGGTCATTTATGGTTCCATATAAATTTTTTGAAATGTTTGGTCTATATTTGTGCAATGTCATTGGTAGTTTAATAGGAATTGCACTGAATCTATAAATTACTTTGGGTAGCATAAACATTTTGATGATATTAATTCTTCCAATCCATGGGCATGGTACATGCTTCCATTTTTTGTGTGTGTCTTCCTTGATTTCTTTCTTCAGTGTTGTGTAGTTTTCTGAGTACAGGTCTTTTACCTCCTTGGTTAGGTTTATCCCTAGGTACTTTATTTTTCTTGTTGCTATAACAAATGGGATTTTTCTCCTGATTTCTGTTTCTGATGTTTCATTGTTGGTGTACAAAAATGCCTTTGATTTCTGCGTATTGACTTGTATCTGGCGGTTTTGCCAAATTCATTTTTCAGGTGGAGTGGTTTTTTGGTGGAGTCTGTAAAATTTTCTATGCACATTATCATGTCACCTGCACACAATGGCAGTTTTGTTTCCTCCCTTCCAGTTAGGATGCCTTTTATTTCTTTTTGTCTGATTGCTGTGGCTAGGAATTCCAGTACTATGTTGAATAGAAGTGGTGAAATGAAATCTATTTCTTTCACTTTAATCACTCCTACTCAGTTTTCAAAAATAAGTGATTCAAAAACAATCTTTAGTAAAGAAATGGAAAATAGTAACATCACCAAATAGGTCATGTGGATACCATTACCTTATCGCACATTGTGTCCAAAAGGTTCATCAGCCTAACCATAGTATGAGGAAAATGAAAAACATCAGACATTCAGATTGGAAGAATTTATGTAGGATATTTGTCTAGTATTCCTTAAAACTTTCATGGTCAGAAAAAGCAAGTAAACAATGAGAAACTGTCATGGAGCAAAGGAAACTCCAGAAGCATGACAGTCCAATACTTTGTAGTACCTTGGCTTTGATCCTGGAATACAAAAAAAGTGGAGATTAATGGAAAAACTAGTGATATCCAAATAAAGTCTGAATTTTATTTATTAGTAATGTTGACTTCTTAGTTTTGACAAATGTACCACGCAACGCAAGATGTTAATGGGGAAAACTAGGTGAGGGATATATAGGAACTCTCTGTGCTATCTTTATAACATTTTTTGTAAATCTAAAATGATTCCAAAATTATAAATTTATTAAAAATTTGTTTTGCCCAGAATTTTTCAACAGAAATCCACTGTTTATTAAAACCATGTATATGTCCTACTGTTTCTGACTACATGTTGCCTTATTTAGTCATCTTCTTCAGTAACTGGAATAATGTCCCTAACCCAGAGATAGTCATGCCCTTTTATGGACTTTGAAATAGAAAGATTATCTTGATTAATTTGACGGGCCCAATCTGATTATATGGACCCTTAAAAGTAGAAAACTTTCTAATTTGAAAGCAGGAAAGAGTGTTGCAAAGGGAAAATCAGAGATATTCCTAGCATGGGAAGGATTTAATGCACTGGCTCTACAATGCAAGGTTTCACATTCAAGAACCATGAAAGTCCTCTAGTACCTACAGGCAGCCTCTGGCTGGTAGCCAGTAAGGGAAACAGGAGCTCAGTCACATGGCTCCTGGAAGCAGATTCTGCTAAATAACCTGAGTGAACCTGGAAAACAAGTTATCCCCAGAGCCTCTCAGTAAGAATCCATGCAAACTGATACCTTGATTTTAGATTTGTGAATCCCCAGATGGAGAAACCAGGCAAGCCGATCTGGGCTTCTGGCCTACAGAATTGTGAGATGATAAATGAGAGTTTTTTAAGCTATTAAATTTGTGATAACTTATTACAGCAGCAAAAAAATAAATAAATTCATCTTTCTAGTCATGTGTAAATAGTTTCTGCTTTCTTTAAATATTCCAAACCTGCTAGACATAGTCCATCGAAATTAATGGTATGCATATTTTGTCATTTAAATTTCCATTTCTCTTGCCTAAACCACCTTTTTATTGGCACAAATGATAAAATTCATAAAGTCAACACTTTCTATTTGATCTAAGGCATATTTGGTCTTTTATTGTCTTTGCCACTCATATTGTACATGGATTAAGCTGCCTTGAATTGTTTTTCTCCATATGAATAGGTAATCTAGGGTTTTGCCTACTCATTACATTATATACATGTAATGACATATGTTTATATTTTCAGTTTCTTACTGTGACATTTGAGACTCTCCATGATCTTGCCTGCCCATCTAGTTTTCATGCTTCTTGACTCTCATTCTCTGACACATAAGTTTCAACCCATGCTTGGTAAATATTTCTGTATGTAAAAGACTTGTTGTTAAATAGCATAGTTGTTAAATAGCATGATGATGATAATAATGATAGTGGTAGTGAAAGGGAAAAAGGGGAGTGAGAGGAAGAGGAGAAAACTGAGGAGGAGGAAGAAAAAGAACATATTAGTGTCACATTATGAGATAAAGGAAAATATTTTGGAGAAGGTAGACATTCCTTTAAAATAGTGTTTTTCAACTTGGTCAATTTTCATCCCAGATAATATTTGGCAATAGTTAGAAACATTTTAGTTGTCATAGGGAAATAGTAAGAATTATAACTGACAAGCAGTGATTAGAGGCTAGGGATGCAACTAACACCCCTAAAATGCACATGACATCCTCCATATCAAAGAAGTATCCAGCCCAAAATGCCCATAGTGTCAAAATTAAGAAAATTTATTCAAAAATCATACTGCCCAGCTGTCATAGGCATAAGGCTTAAAGTTTCTGCTGTACTTTGAAATATAAGCAAGAACTTGCATGATTTAATGATACCCAAGGTCAGTCCTTTGGAATGCTGTAATCATACATAAATGATAGCACTTATTCTATATTATATGGATGCCCCTACTATGTTTATCCATCAATGTTTGAAATTCAAATATTTTCTTGAGTAAAAAATTAGCATATCTTTTGTTAAACCAGCTAACTCTAATGATGAGTTATGTCCACAGATGCTAAGAAAAAATGAGATCCTAGTGTAGACATTACCTAAATAACAGCAAACACTGACACTTCTTTTACTTTCCCATGTGCAATCTCTATCCTTAAAGGCCAGTCCTCACTTACACAAATGTTGACACTCATCCTGATAATATTTATATTGTCAAACTATAAAAAATTGTTGTAAAGTTACTGTGCATATCTTTGGGCACTTGAGCCTTGGAGAAACCATCAAAACCCAGTGATTGGTCAGTTTGTCAGGCACAACTTCACCAGAGAGAAGATAAAATTTGCCTAATACTGTGTTTCTCTCAATATTTGTTAAGTAAATAATTTCTCTGACCCATCGCAGACTTCAGTGAGCCACTTTTCAAGCTGCTTGGAAGCTAATACATCTAAACAAGAGAGAAATTTAGTTAAGCACCTAGGTGCCCATCAGTAAATGAATGGAGCAAAAAACTATGGTACATTTACACAATGGAATTCTATGCAACAGAAAGAAAAAAGGAGCTCCTACCCTTCATGACAGCATAGATGGAATTGGAGAGCATTATACTAAGTGAAATAAGCCAGGCAGTGGAAGACAAATACATTATGATCTCACCTTTAACAGAAACCTAATCAACAAAACAAACAAATAAGCAAAATATAACCAAAGACACTGAAATTGAGAACAGGCTGACAGTCACCAGAGGGGAGAGGGGAGGGAATTTCAGGGGGACAGGGGAAGGGTTTATAGGAACAAGTATAAAGGACACATGGACAAAAACTAAGGGGGGTGGAAATGGGAGGGAGGTGAGGAGGGCTGGGGCAGTGGGCTGGGATGGGAATAAAAGACAAAAAACTGTACAAGAACAACAATTAAAATAAAATTTTTAAAAGAAAGATACTAAAATAATAAAAAGAAAACACTTGCCTCTGAGGTCAATTAATATTTGACACAGGGGGCAGGAATATAAAATGGAATAAAAATAGCCTCGTCAACAAATGTTGTTGGAAGACTGGGAAAGCTAAGTGCAACAAAAAAATGAGGTTTGACCACTAACTTACACCGTACACAAAAATAAACTCAAAATGGATAAAAGATTTAAATAAATCACAACACCATAAATGTTGAAGAGGAGAACATAGGCAGAAAATTTTCAGATATTTCATACTGCAATATTTGCACCAACATATCCCCTATGGCAAGTGAAAAAAAGGAAACAATAAACAAATTAGACTACATCAAATTAAAAAGCTTCTGCACTGCTAAAGAAAACATTAGCAAAATCAAAAGGGAAACAACTGTATGGGAAAATATATATGACAATGATACCTCAGACAAGGATTCAATTTCCAAAAGATATAAAGGACTCATGCGATTCCACACCAGGAAGACAAACAATCCAATTAAAAAGTGGGCAAAGGATCTGAATAGACACTTCTCCATGGAGAACATACACAGGGCCCAGAGACATATGAAAAGATGCTCAGCATCACTAGGCATCAGATAGATGCAAATTAAAACCACAATGAGATACCACTTGACACTGGTCAGAATGGCCATCACAAACAAATCAGGAAACTACAAGTGTTGGAGAGGATGTGGAGAAATGGGAACTCTATTGTTGTTCAAATACAGTAGACTCTACTTTCCCCCCACAACTCCCCCATACCCCAGCCATCCCCACTTCCCATCCTTGATTCTACCCGTTTGTTTTTGTCCATGCGTCCTTTATACATGTTCCTGAAAACCCTTCCCTTTTTTCCTCCCATTATCCCCTCCCATTTCCCTTCTTGTTACTGCCAGCTTATTCTTAATTTCAATGTCTCTCTTTATATTTTGCTTGCTTTTTTGTTGTTGATTAGGTTCACCTATAGTTCAGGTCATAATGATCTCTTTATGTTGAGACATAATGTCTCATATAGTTGAGACAACTGTACCTAAACAACAATAAAAAATGTGAAAAAGGAAAAAAATATTAAAAACTCAAAAAAGAGAGAAAGAAATGGGAACTCTAGTACACACTTGGTGGGAATGCAGACTGGTGCAACTCCTGTGGAAAACTGTATGGAATTTCCTCAAAAAACTAAAAATGGAACTGCCATTTGATCTGACAATTCCATTGCTGGAATTTTACCCTAAGAATCCTGAAACACCAATTCAAAAGAACCTATGCACCCCAAATATTCATAGCAGTGTTATTTACAATAGCCAAGTGCTGGAAACAGCCTAAATACCCAGCAGTAAATGAATGGATAAAAAAAAAACTGTGGTACATTTACACAATGGAATACTATGTGGCATAAAGGAAAAAAGGAACTCCTACCACTCACACCAACATGGATTGAACTGGAGGCCATTATGCTATGTGAACAAAGCCAGGTGGTGAAAGACAAATACCATATGATGTCACCTATAAGGGGAATATGATCAAGCAAACAATTATGAGAGCAAAACAGAAACAGAGACATGGAAATAAAGAACAAACTGACAGTGACCATAGGGGAGAGGGTAGGGGGACAATGGGGGAAAGAAGGGGAAGATTCAAGGAATGTGTGTAAAGGACACATGGACAAAGCCAATGGGTGGGAAGGATCGAATGTGGGAGGTGGGGGAGAATAGGGCATGGGGTACTATTGGGGGAGAAATGAAGACAAGTGTAACTGAACAACAATTAATTTAAAAAACAGTTTTTCTTCATTAGCTCTATTCTAGGCAGTACACTAGATATTGAGGTTGCAAAATGAAAAACTATGGTCAATTTTCAGTTGGATATATTCACTAATAATAATAAGTGGACACATACAGTGAGGTTATAGGGTAAGGTATTTTGGTAGTATTAGTTTGAAAGGTAAGAATAATAAATTTGCCAATCAATGCCCTTTTCTGGATTTTTTTATATGGATTCTGGAAGCTCATAATGTCTTCTTTCCAAAATAACCCCACAGAGTTCCATACAAGAACTCAGAAGGCTCAAAAGTAAAACATTTGTCCAGTCATTCTCTGACATTTACCAAATGCTTACTTGAAGTCAAACACTGAACTCTAGAAATCTCAGGTTAAATAGATAATTGATGGGCATTATCTTCAAAGAATTTATGCTATATAGTGGTGATTCTCAATTTTGGGGTAACACCAGAATCACTTGGGGAGCTTGGTAAACACAGTTTGCTCATCCTTGCACCTGAATAGTTGACTCATTAAGACTGGAATAGTGCTCAACAATCAGAATTTTTAGCAATATTTTGGGTGATGAGATGCTACTGATCTAAAGACCACTTTGAAAACTGATCTTCAGGAAAAAAAGGTAGTTAAATAAATTAGCAAATACCAATCAATGTAATAAGTACATGAAGTAGCAGGCAAGATTTGGGACAGGTCCAGCTGGAATTTGGAAGTGAAAATCACATTGCACACAGCCATCTTTGTCCTAGTTCACTGGGGACAGACTTCCTTATGGTATATCCTACAGAATACTATCAAAACTATGTCCCCCTAAATTCTCTAATCCAAACTTTTTCATGTTCACTGTCAATATTTAGAATATTAGCTGGTAGACAGAGTACATCTGGAGTTTGATTTCATTTTTAAAAAAGAGAAACATTTAATTTGTGATGAATGGGGTCAATTATAATAGAAAATAGCATACTTTATAAAATTTACAGATTATCAAAAATTTAAGTGGACATTAGAATTAGGAAGGGTGACTTATTCATATCTCTACATCAAGGAGTTTCAATTTTAAAAGTTTAAATTGGCAAGCAACCTTAAATGAATCAATTGTTCTGTGAGTTTCAGAGTCATCAAAAATATTTCTTGAGCTATCTTTCTGTATGTATCATGGTGTGATGTGATGAAAAGAATAACAACATGAGAGGTGGCTCATGGCTTTAAATAGGTGACAACATATAGGTATATAGATAAAAGGATCAGGAGATACATATTCATTCATGCAAACATTCCTTTTGTTTCTACTATATATCTGAAACTGTATTATATGCTGCAGATACTAATTTAAACACTATATGGTCCCTACCCTAAAAGAACTTATATTTTAATGCAGGGCCAGTGAATTTTAAAATAATCAAAATAGGTTTAAGTGTAGTGATTGCTCAAGAATGAAATGATAACAATGATACAGATTAGCAAGACTTTGAGGAAGGAATAATGCCTTGATTGAATCTTAAAGGAAGTTATCCAGTTGCATGACTTCGGTGGAAAGGGAGATGTTCTGGGTAGAAGGAGTTGTTTACTTCTATAGAGAGGTAGAACATGGCATGGAATATTTAGGGACTATAAGTAGTTCTGAATGACTGAAGCTTGAGGCTGGAAAAGCCAGCAAGTGTCAAGTGACCAATGAATGCTGTGTGTTTTTAATGATTAAATTTTTTATTGATTTAAATTTGATGTTCATCACTTTGTAAGTTCAAGGTGTACACCAAACTGATTTGATACATCTGTATTGCAATATAATTGCAATAGTAGAGTTAGCTAACACCTCTATCATTTCATATAATTATCATTTCTTCGTTAGGAACACTTAAAATCTAGTCTCTTAGCAAGTTTAATATTTATAGTACAGTTTTGTTGAATGCTGTGTTTAAGAATTTGGATTTACCCTGAGGTATGAAAATTACTACATTATGCCCTTATGTGTGAGGTTGAAGGGGAGGGCAACATTCAATTGAGAGTTTGAAAGAATGGATCAAATAAATGTTTGTCACATTAAAGTGAAGGAGTGAAAACTAACTGTTAGATGAAGTGGGTTCCATCTCAGAGACAGAGGGGAAAGAAGGCCTGCATAGGTGTTTGGCAAGTTCCATCCCATTTGGAGTGAACAAAGAGAAAGCTAATGTGGAGTGTGAGGAGATAAAAATTATAAAGACCATTATAGAAAGTTGAGGAATATAGCCAGGTGATCATCCTAGAGACTCATGCACATAGTCAACTATTCAAGGATTTGAGAAAAATTTATCAAACTGGGTAAATAATGATGGGTAACATTTGTTCATCTTTTATTAAGAGCAAGGCACAATTCTAAAATGTGTATAAAAATAAACTAATTGAATCTTCACAACTCTATATAGAAAATATATATAACCTGAGGAACAGAACAGTTAATTAAATTACTCAAAGTCTTAATAGACTTAATGAGTAGTGGATTCAGTATTTAAAACCTGGAAGACTAGCTCTTACCTGCCACAGAAAACAGGTATGGTAGCACTATATATGGAGATATGTTCATCCATAATCAGAGATGTATTCTGGTGATGAAGAAAACACTCATGTAAAGGTTGCTCTTTTGTTTTATCTAACTTGACTTTTAGGAACATTTGCTGAGAGGACTTTATTAGTTCTCTAAACTTAATGGTTTGAAATATCAAACATTTATCATCTCATAGTTTCTGTGGATCAGGAATCTAGGCATGGCCAATCTATGTGCCTCTGAACTGGGGTCTCTGACAAAGTTGCAATCAAGGTGTCACTGGGTACTATATCATCAGAGGGCTTGACTGGAGAGGATATGATTCTATGATCACTCATCTGGGTATTAGAGAATTTGTCTGCCCGTGTGCTGTGGCACAGAGGTCATCAGTTACTTGGTGACTGTGGACCAAAGGTTTCCCTTGGCTCCTTGCCATGGGACTCTCTACATGGCAACTCACATGATCGTTAGTTTCTATCAGAGCCAAAAAGAGAGAATGAGAAGCACTGGCCTCCACAAAGCCTTCTCAGCAATGAGCTTCTATAACTTTTGCCATATTTTGTTAATTAGAAGCAAGTGAATAAGTCTGTCTCACAATTAAAGGAAGGGAAGTAGATGAAGACATAAATTCCAGGAGATTAGGACCTTTGGGGCCACATAAAGGCTACTCACTGAAGTATGGACTTTTACTTTTTAAAAAAAGACTTTGTACATTTTACTGCCCAGAAATAAAGAACTATTTTAGCAAATGTTCTGAATAACAATGTCTTTTTATTGTTCCTCAATAAAACTCCTAGGAGGAAACTTGATAACATGAAGTACTAAACATTCTTGGCCAGGGAGGCCCTCCATGCACTTGGCTGTCCTATGAAATAAACATATCAGCAGTGTTGGAAGATGAGTACAGTGAGTCTGAAGCATTGAGTCATCTGAAACATTCAAAACTCAGATGTATTAGAGATTTGCTGAAGTTACATTACTCAGAGGAAAGCTGTATGGACTTGCTTTTATTTTTCCTTTGAAACAATTTGATTTTATTTAATAATTCTTGTTTTCTATTATTTTTAAATATGCTATTAATTTTAGGGAGAGAGAGAAATATCAACTGGTCACTCCCATAGATGGCCCAACCAAGGATGAAACCCGCAACCTACCTATGTGCCCTGAACAGAAATCAAACCCCCAACCTTTTGATGTATGGAATGATGTTTCAACCACTGAGCCATGCCAGTCAGAGTTCTTCTTTTTTAATTTTTTTACATTCACAGTGTACATTTAATATTTTATGTTAATTTTATGTGTATAGCATGATGACAATCACATACTTTACAAAGTGGTGCCACCGATATTTCCTATACCCAATTGGCACCATATATAGCTGTTAAATAGTATCAGCAGTATTTCCTATGCTGTACTTCATATCCCCATGACTGTTTTTTTAAAGATTTTATTTATTTATTTTTAGAGACAGGGGAAGGGAGAAAGAGAGGGAGAGAAACATCAATGTGTGTTGCCTCTCACGTGCCCCCTACTGGGGACGTGGCCCACAACCCAGGCATGTGCCCTAACTGGAAATTGAAACAGCATCCTTTTGGTTCACAGGCCTGTGCTCAATCCACTGAGCTACACCAGCCAGGGCATCAATTTGTATATCTAAATTCCTTCACCTTTATCACCAAGTCCTCCAATCCCCCTTCCTGCTGGCAACCATCAGTTTCTTCTCTGTATCTATAAATCTGAGGGGTTTTTTTGTATTCTTAATATTGTTTTTTAGATTTTACATATAAGTGAATATGGTATTTGTCTTTGTCTTTCTCTGACTGACTTATTTCACTTGATACAACACTCTCTAGATCCATCCATGCTCTTTCAAATGATAAGATTTTGTTCTTTGTAGAGCTGAGTAATATTTCACTGTATATATGAGTTTTGTTTCTTATTCATTCAGCTATCTTGTGTCTTCTGATTGCAGCATTTAATCCATTTACATTTAAAGTTATTATTGTTAGATACATCTTTGTGGGCATTTTATTCTTTATAACTAAGTTACTTTTTTTTTCTTCTTAAAGAAGACCATTTAGGAACACCTATCCAATCTTCTGAGGAACAGAGTGAACAGCCAATGAAATCCCAGCTTATATGAAGTTCGGAGGCCAAAAACTGCAGCGGACATTGAAAAGCAGATAGTGAGGAGATTGTACTAGGATGGTATGGTCCCTGGGATCTGCACAGGGAACTAGGCTGTGCCTCCTTCCTGGCACCTGCTGCTGGATATGGGGAGGAGAGTTAGATACTCATCTCCCTCCCTTACCAGAGCAGGGAGGGCAGCCCAGCACCAGGAGGGACCTGGATGCTGGAAGTCACTGTGGGGAATAGAGATGAAGTGGGAGACACACAGAGATGGTATACATCACCTGGGACTGTGGACCCAGCACCAGAGAAATTGGGGTGCTGGGTGACATCTGGAGAAGGGAGGAGTTGGGCCATGTCAGACCCTGACTTGGATAGTCTTTGGACTGGTTGGAAAGTTGGGTTGTGTGAAAAGCTGTGTGCTGGTTAAGAACAGAAGGCATCAGCTTTGTAAGGAACTCTCAGGCAGAGGCTGGCTCACCTGGAGGGTAATTTGAGCTGTGGACACCCAGAGACTGTGTGGCTGAGTGGAACCAAGTACCAGAGCTTGACTCAACCTCCGTGGCCAGAGGCTGAGTGGCAAATTGGACCCACATGCCCACAACTGAGTGGCTGAGTGGAACTGCACACCTGAGCTTGACTGGTGCTGTGCATGTGCACACTGAGTGGCAGATGAGAAAAGGTAGCCCAAGCTTGACTTGTGATGTTTGCCTAGAGACTGAGTGGCTGATTTGAGCCCTGCAGCTCATGGAGGACCTGGGCCAGAGGCAGGGCAACTGTGAATATTGTGGCCCAAACCTGATTCCATTCTCTTAAAACCATAGGAAGGGAGAAAAATGAAGCCCAGCCCCCCTCCTCCTGTGGCATCCAGGAAGGCCGGCAGAAATCCTTGAACAGGGTTAAAGTCAGCAGGAGGTTTATTTATTTTTCTTGCTTTTCTCTTGTTTTTCCTTTTTTCCCTTGTGTCAAGTGAGCAAATAAGACCTACAGTTACTAAAGATCCAGAGACAGACCCAAAGGGGTAGCACAAGGCTAAACCCAAAAATTAAGAAACCGACACAAATGTCATTTTGCTATCACAGAGCTGGCATTTTATTGTTTATGTGTATTACTCTTATTTTTTCATTATTTTTACCACTTTTATTTTGTTAGTATTTTTATTTCTCTTCATATTTAGTTTTCATTTTATTTCTCTGTTTAATTGCATTGTTTGATTAGTTTTCCTTATTCTCTCTTTATTGTATTTTAATTGTCTATCTATCACATCACTTGTGTTCCAATAACATAATACTCTTGACCGTGCCATTTCTATTCTGGCTATCCAAATCATACATTTCTTGTCATATTATTGTTGTTCCAGTACTACTGTAAATAATTGTTGTTCCATACAATTGTACATACTATACAGCAACCTTCCTTGATCTTAAGCCACTTCACTTTATTTCCGAGCTATATTATTGTTGTGATTAACTCTATTCTCTCACACTACACCTATTTTCTGTCCGGTACTCTCTCTATAGCTCATCATCCAAACTTGCACAAGCTCTGTGTTTTCTGGATTTGGCTCACAATTTTCCTCCCCTCTAACAGGAGTCTTATCTCTCCTTCACCTTTTTTTAAAAAGTCATATTTTATTGATTATGCTATTACAGTCGTTCCATTTCATCCCCATCATTCCCTTCCACCATGCACACCCCCTTCCAGCCACATTCCCCCCTTTAGTTCATGTCCATGTGTCATAAGTTCTTTAGCTCCTACTTTTCCCACACTATTCTTGCCCTCCCCCTGTCTATTTTCTACCCACCGTCAATGCTACTTATTCTCTGTACCTTTTCTCCCTCTCTCCTCCTCCCTCTCCCCTGTTGCAAACCCTCCAAGTGATCTCCATTTCTGTGTTCCTGCTCCTGGTCTAGCTTAGTTTCCTTAGTTTGCTTTTGTTTTAGGTGTGGTTGTTAATATCTGTGAGTTTGCTGTCTTTTTACTTCCTATTTTTTTATTTTCTTTTTCTTAGATCAGTCCCTTTAACATTTCATATGATAAAGGCTTGGTGATGATAAACTCCTTTAACTTGACCTTATCTGAGAAGCGCTTTATCTGCCCTTCCATTCTAAATGGCAGCTTTGCTGGATAGAGCAATCTTAGATGTAGGTCCTTGACTTTCATGACTTGGAATACTTCTTTCCAGCCCCTTCTTGCCTGTAAGGTCTCTTTTGAGAAATCCACTGACAGTCTGTCTGATGGGAACTCCTTTGTAGGTGACTCTTCCTTTATCCCTTGCTGCTTCTAGAATTGTCTCCTTCATCTTAATCTTGGCTAATGTAATTATGATGTGCCTTGGTGTGTTCCTCCTTGGGTCCACCTTCTTTGGGACTCTCTGAGCTTCCTGGACTTCCTGAAAGTCTATTTCCTTTGCCAGATTGGGGAAGTTCTTTATTATTTGTTTAACTAAGTTTTGAAGTTATTATTACTTGTTGCTCTTCCTCTTCCCCTTCTGGTACCCCTATAATTCAGATGTTGGGATGTTTAAAAATGTCCTGAAGCTTCCTAAGCTTCTCATGTTTTTGAATTCTTGTTTCTTCCTTCTTTTCTGTTTGGTTGTTTCTTTCTTCCTTCTGGTCCACTCCATTGATTTGAGTTCATTTTCCTCTCATCACTATTGATTCCCTGTGCATTTTTCTTCATTTCACTTATTGTAACCTCCATTTGTTCCTCTAATTTGTGACCAAAATCAACCAATTCTGTGAGCTTCCTAATCACCAGAGCTTTGAACTGTGCTTCTGATAGGTTAGCTACCAGTGCTTTGAACTGTGCATCTGATAGGTTGGCTACCTCTTGTTTGCTTAGATGCATTATCTCCGGGGCCCCTGGTCTGTTCTCCCTTTTGAGCCATCCTTGGTTTTGTTTTTGTTTTTGTTTTTGTTTTTGTTTTTGTTTTTGTTTTTGTTTGGCTTTTGTCTGGTCGTGGTTGTTATGTAGTGAGGCACAGAGGCTTAGGCATTCACCAGGGTGGGGCAACCCGGTCACTGGGTTGTGATGCTGGATGTGGGGGTGGGGTTCGAGAGGGAACAATGACGCTTGCTCCTTGCTCTTCCATGGATTCCAGTCCCTTCAGCCTCTTTCCCCTATCAAATTGTGCCCTTCTGGTGCTGATTTCCATGTGAGTGGGCCTGTGCATGCTCTAGGACCCCATGGGTCTCCCCAACAAACTTTCCTGTGAGGCTGGGACTACCTCCTGGCACCTCAGCTCCTACAAGTATTTTCAATGGGTGCTTTTAGGCTTCACTTCCCGGTGCTGGGGCCCTGCATCATGCAGTCTGTCTTGCTGTCCTTTTGCCTGGTTTATCTGTGCACGAATGTGTGTCTGCAGTCTGCCGCCTTGTGCATACCTCTTGGCCTCCTCCCATTCAGCAAGGCCACCACCTGTGCACCTGGAGTGACTGTGCACCCAGGACCACCACCAGCTTATCCCACTGCTATCTGACTCTGCCAGCCGCTGACTCTGCCCCTCTTACTGGTCTGGTTGAATCGCTGTTGTTGGACTCCTGCACAATTCAATTTTCTCTGTGTCCTGGTTGGGTTTTCCTTTTTGGGGGGTTCTATATTTTTTTGTCCTTAATCTTGGTTGTGAGAGGAGGCACAGCATGTCCAGCTATGCCTCCATCTTGGCTGGGAGTCCTCTCTTTCACCTTTTATAAAAAGTGGCTGTTTGAGTGAAATATCAGGTTACTGCAATACTAGTCCAAAGAATCCCCTATCTCTTCTCTACTCTCTGGTACTTTAAATCCCATAAAATACTCTCACACTGTCTTAATTCATTTTGACCACCACCTTGGTTCTCTTTGCATTTTAATGCTGTTTTCTTTAGCCATGCAGAATCTTTTTATTTTGATGAGATCCCATTTGTTTATTCTTTCCTTTATGTGCTTTGTTGTAGGGGATGTATCACTGGAAATATTTGTGCATGGAATATCAGAGATTTTCATGCCTGTGTTCTTGTGAAGGACTTTTATTGTGTCACAAAGAACATTTAAGTCTTTTATCCATCTTAAATGGATTTTTGTGTATGGTGTAAGTTAGTAATCTAGTTTCATTTTATTGCATGTAGCTGTCCAGCTCTCCCAACACTGTTTTTTTTTTAATTTAATTGTTGTTCTTGTACAGTTTTCTGTCTTTTGCTCCCATTCCAGCCCACCGCCCCAGCCTTCCCCATCCCCCTCCCATTTCCACCCCCGCTAGTTTTTGTCCATGTGACCTTTATACTTGTTGCTCCAAACCCTTCCCCTTTCCCCCTGAAATTCCCTCCCCTCTCCCCTCTGGTGACTACCAACCCCTTCTCAATTTCAGTGTCTTTGGTTATATTGTGCTCGTTTGTTTGTTTTTTTGATTAGGTTCCTGTTAAAGGTGACATCATATGGTATTTGTCCTTCACTACCTGGCTTATTTCACTTAGCATAATGCTCTCCAGTTCCATCCATGCTGTTACAAAGGGTAGGAGCTCCTTCTTTCTTTCTGCTGCATAGAATTCCATTGTGTAAATGTACCAAAGTTTCTTGATCCATTCATTTACTGATGGGCACCTAGGTTGCTTCCAACACTTGGTTATTATAAATTGTGCTGCTATGAACATTGGAATGCATAGATTCTTTTGGATTGGTGTTTCAGGGTTCTTAGGATATAATCCTAGCAGTGGAATTGCTGGGTCAAAAGGTAGATCCATTTTTAGTTTTCTTAGAAAATTCCATACCGCTTTCCATAATGGTTGTACCAGTCTGCAATCCCACCAACAGTACACTAGGGCCCCCCTTTCTCCACAACCTCTCCAACACTTGTTCTTTGTTGCTTTATTTATGATGGCCATTCTGACAGGTGTGAAGTGGTATCTCATTGTGGTTTTAATTTGTATCTCTCTGATAGCTAGCGATATGGAGCATCTTTTCATGTGTCTCTGGGCCCTCTGTATGTCCTCCTTGGAGAAGTGTCTGTTCATGTCCTTTGCCCATTTTTTAATTTGGTTGCTTGTCTTCTTAGAGTGGAGTTGTGTAAGTTCTTTATATATTTTGGAGATTAAACCCTAGTCTGAGGTATCATTGGCGAATAAATTTTCCCATACAGTTGGTTCTCTTTTTATTTTAATACTGTTTTCTTTAGCCGTGCAGAAGCTTTTTATTTTGATGAGATCCCATTTGTTTATTCTTTCCTTTATGTCCCTCGCTTTAGGGGACATATCAGTAAAAAATGTTGCTGTGTGAAATGTCTGAAATTTTCCTGCCCATGTTCTCCTCTAGGACTTTAATGGTGTCACGGCTTATATTTAAATCTTTTATCCACCTTGAGTTTATTTTTGTGTATGTTGTAAGCTGGTGCTCGAGTTTCACTTTTTTGCACGTAGCTGTCCAGTTCTCCCAACACCACTTGTTGAAGAGACTACTTTTACTGCATTTTATGTTGCTGCCTCCTTTGTCGACTATTAATTGACCATAGAGAATTGGGTTTATTTCTGGACTCTCTGTTCTATTCCACTGGTCCATGTGTCTATTTTTGTGCCAGTACCAGGCTGTTTTGATTACAGTGGCCTTGTAATACAGTCTGGTGTCAGGTATTGTGATCCCTCCTACTTTGCTCTTCTTTCTCAAAATTGCAGCAGCTATTCGAGGTCGTTTATGATTCCATATAAATTTTTGAAGTGTTTGTTCTATGTCTGTGAAATATGCCATTGGTAGTTTGATAGGTATTGCATTGAATCTGTAAATTGCTTTCGGTAGTATGGACATTTTAATGATGTTAATTCTTCCAATCCACGAACACGGTATACATTTCCACTTGTTTGTGTCTTCCTTAATTTCTTTCTTCAGTGTTCTGTAGTTTTCTGAGTATAGATCCTTTACTTCCTTGGTTAGGTTTATTCCTAGGTATTTTATTTTTCTTTTTGCTATATCAAATGGGATTTTTTCCTTGACTTCTGCTTCTGCTCTTTCGTTGTTGGTATACAAAAATGCCTTTGATTTCTGGATATTGACTTTGTATCCTGCTGTTTGGCCAAATTCATTTATTAGGTCGAGCAGCTTTTTGGCCGAGTCTATAGGATTTTCTATGTACACTATCATGTCATCTGCAAACAATGATAGCTTTGTTTCCTCCTTTCCAATTTGGATGCCTTTTATTTTATTTTCTTGTCTAATTGCTGTGGCTAAGACTTCCAATACTATATTGAATAGAAGTGGTGAAAATGGACAACCTTGTCTTGTTCCTGATCTTCGTGGAAAAGATTTTAGTTTTTGCCCGTTGAGTCTGATGTTGACTGTAGGTCTCTCATATATGTCCTTGATTATGTTGAGGAATGCTCCCTCTATTCCCACTTTGCTCAGTGTTTTTATCATAAATCAGTGCTGTACCTTATCAAATGCTTTTTCTGTATCTATTGATATGATCATGTGATTTTTGTCTTTGCTTTTGTTTATGTGATGTATTACATTTACTGATTTGCGAATGTTGAACCAACCTTGCATCCCTGGGATGAATCCCACTTGGTCATGGTGTATGATCTTTTTAATGTATTGTTGAATGCAGTTTGCCAATATTTTGTTGAGAATTTTAGTAGTTATGTTCATCAGCGATATTGGCCTAAAGTTTTCTTTGTTTGTTATGTCTTTATCTGGTTTGGGGATTAGGATGATGCTGGCTTCATAAAAAGAGTTTGGGAGTTTTCCATCTTCTTGGATTTTTTGGAAGAGTCTGTGAAGGATAGGGGTTAGCTCTTCCTTAAATGCTTTGTAAAATTCTCCTGTGAAACCATCTGGTCCTGGGCTTTTGTGTGTCGGGAGTTTTTTGATTACTGCTTCTATTTCATCTGCTGTTATTGGTCTGTTCAGGCTTTCTGCTTCTTCCTCG
>PVKU01012026.1:27085-38873 GCA_004027475.1 Anoura caudifer
TTCTGATTGTGTTTATTTGGGTCCTCTCTCTTTTTTTCTTGATGAGCCTGCTTAAAGGCTTGTCAATTTTGTTTATCTTTTCAAAAAACCAGCTCCTGGATTCATTGATCTTCAGAATTGTGCTTTTAGTCTCTATGTCATTTAATTCTGCTCTGATCTTGGTTATTTCCTTCCTTCTACTTGCTCTGGGCTGTCTTTGTTGTTGTTCCTCAAGTTCTTGTAGGTGCAGGGTTAAGTTGTTTGTTTGAGATGTTTCTATCTTTTTTAGGTAGGCCTGTATCGCTATGAATTTCCTTCTGAGGACTGCCTTCGCTGTGTCCCATAAGTTTTGGGTCGTTGTGAGTTCATTTTCATTTGTTTCCAGAAACTTTTTGATTTCTTCCCTAAGTTCATTCTTGACCCATTCATTGTTTAATAGCATACTATTCAATCTCCATGATTTTGAGTGTTTTGGGTTTTCCCCCTTGGGGTTGGTTTCTAGTTTCAGTCCCTTGTGGTCGGAGAAAATCCTTGGTATGATTTCAATTTT
Organism: Anoura caudifer; assembly: GCA_004027475.1. Classification (NCBI taxonomy): domain Eukaryota; kingdom Metazoa; phylum Chordata; class Mammalia; order Chiroptera; family Phyllostomidae; genus Anoura; species Anoura caudifer. Next base: position 27,615 of record PVKU01012026.1, read on the forward strand.
CTTGAATTTGTTGAGGCTTGTTTTGCGTTCTATCATGTGGTCTATCTTTGAAAATGTGCCATGTGCATTTGAATAGAATGTGTATTTAGTTTCTTTGGGATGAAGGGCTCTATATATATCAGTTAAGTCCATTTCCTCTAGAGTGTTGTTCAATGCCACAATATCTTTGTTGATATTTTGTTTAGAAGATCTGTCCATTTTTGACAGTGGGGTGTTAAAACCCCCTACTATAATTGTGTTGCTGTCAATATTTTTCTTGAAGTCCTCTAAGATTTTCTTGATGTATTTAGGTGCTCCTATGTTGGGTGCATATATATTTACAATGTTTATGTCTTCCTGGTGGATTCTTCCCTTGAGTATTATGAAGTGACCTTCTGGGTCTCTCTTTATGGCTCTTCTTTTGAAGTCTATTTTGTCTGATATGAGCATTGCTACCCCAGCTTTTTTTTTTCCTGTCCATTTGCTTGGAAAATTTGTTTCCAGCCCTTCACTTTGAGTCTGTGTAGGTCTTTTGTCCTGAGGTGGGTCTCTTGTAGGCAGCATATGTGTGGGTCATGCTTTCTTATCCATTCAGCTATTCTATATCTTTTGATTGGAGTATTTAATCCATTTACGTTTAAGGTTATTATTGATAGGTACTTATTCATTGCTATTTTTGTACCTGTGTCCCTCTCCCTCTCTTTCTCCTTTCCTTCCTTTCCTTAAAGCAGGCCCTTTAGTATCTCTCGCAGAGCTGGTTTGGTAGAGGTGTATTCTTTGAGACTTCTTTTGTCTGAGAAGCTCCTTATTTGGCCTTCTATCTTGATTGAAAGCCTTGCTGGATAAAGTAGTCTTGGTTGCAGGCTTTGGTTCTCATTACTTGGAATGTTTCTTCCAATTCTCTTCTGGCTTGGAGTGTTTCCATTGAGAAGTCAGCTGCTAACCTTATCGGGGCTCACTTGCATGTTACTTCCTTTTTCTCCCTTGCTGCCTTTCAGATTCTCTCTGTGTCTTGGAATGTTGCCATTTTAATTATGATGTGTCATATAGTGGGGTTCTTTGGTTTCCTCTTGATTGGGACTCTCTGTTTTTCCTGGATTTGTGTGACTTTTTCTCTCATCGGATTAGGGAAGTTTTCCATCATTACTTTTTCAGATAGGTTTTCTATCTCTTGCTCTTCTTCTTCTCCTTCTTGAATCTCTATTGTAGGGATATCATTACATTTCATATTGTCTTGCATTTTTCTTAATCTCTCTTCAATTTTTCTGAGCCACTTTTTCTTTTCTTGCTCTTTTTGGATTTTTTTTCTACTTGGTCCTCTAACTTGCTGATCCCATCTTCTGCTTCATCAATTCTGCTTTTCATTCTTTCCACTGTGTTCTTCAGTTCAGAAATTGTATTCTTCATTTCCTCTTGGCCCTTGTTGATAGTTTCTATTTCCTTTTTCATGTTGATATAGTTTTCAGTGAGTTCCTTGTAGCTTCCCTGTAGTTTCTGGTAGCTCATTGAGAGCTCTTGGAGCTTCCTGACAACCATTGCTTTAAACTCAAAATCTGATAGTTGAGTTGCCTCCATTTCATTTAGCATTCTTTCTGGGGCTTCGTCCTTTTCTTTCATTTGGGGATTGTTTCTTTGTCTTCCCATTGTTTGTGAGACTCTTCCTGTTAGCCTCAGCTTCTTAAATTGATTTGTTCTGGTTCCCTGGGTTTATGGTGTGAACTTCTGTGGCAGAATGCCTGTGAAATTCAGTGGTGCTATCTCCTTTGGGTATCCTTGTGTTCACTGCTTCCAGTGTCTCAGCTGTTGAAATGTCCCCTCTTTGGGGCCAACTCTGGTCTTTCCACAGTTCCAGAGTTTTGTTTTGTTTTGTTTTGTTTTGTTTTTATCTCACTCGTATGTGTTTAAAAAGAGAAAAGAGGAAGAAAAATAAGAAAAGAAAGAAAAGGAAATAAAAAATGAAAAGAGAATAAAGAAAAGCAGAATGAAAAAGAGAAAAGAGAAAGGAAGAGGAGATAAGCTTGGAAAGAAAGAAGGAATAAAACAAGAAAGAAGTAATGAGAAGCAAAAGCAGCTGAGGGGTAAAAAGATGAAAATAATAAAAAATTAATAATAAAAAAGAGAAAAAGAAACACACACACACACACACAAACACCCAAACCACTAACTCTTGCTGTTATCAATCTTGCCAAGCTGGTTTTTCTGGCTTTAATGACTGCAGTGGCCAAGGGGTGACTGTATTGTTTTTCTCCCTGTTCAACACTCAGTTATCTTTGGCCTACTGTCCTCAGAGGTAGCCTGGGGTCTCTCCACACAAGGCCTCAGGTGTATCTTCTGAGGTGGCATGCGCCTACTGCAGTCCTGCATGAGCAATCACTAATGATCTTTCAGCCTCCGTGCGCAGCTGCCAACTGTCCTGCGAGCACAAATCAACCCCACACAGGTTGCACACAGGTGTCTAAAATCTCCCAGCAGTCCACACAGCTCCCTGATAGCACGGGGGCACCAAGAGACCATATAGTATTGCAGCTCCCTGATGGCGTGCGGGTGCTGAGAGACTGTAGCACTGAGTGACTGTAGCATGAGTCCCCCAGGGGCATGCTGGCACAGCTGTTCCAAATGGCGCATGGGCGTAGACAGTTGTGCAAGCTCCAACACAGTCCTCCCAAGGCTATGAGATCTTAACTCCTTTCTGTGAGATTTCAAGCAACCAGGTTTATCCCAGTACTGCCAAGACCTTGTTTGGCTGATCAGGGAGTGGTTGACCCAGCTCCATCCCTCCTTAGCATCTTACAGCCATCGCTGGCCCAGGATCTCAGCGCCCTCCCCACCCAGGTCTCTGCACTGCTGGAGTACTCTCCTTACCATCTGATTTTTCAATGTCCACTGCAATTTTTGATCTCCTGTTTTCAAATATGCTGTGTTTCTGGTGTCTGTTTGCTGTGCTCCACTGTAAATCGACCAGGTTTTTCACCTGTGTGAAGGGGAAAGCGGTATGTGCTTCCTCTTACTGCGCCACCATCTTCTCTCTCATAATGGATATTTTTATCCATATTTAAATTTATATTGTGTCAGTGTAGTTGTGGGGTTTCTGTTTCTTTAAAATTTTTTAAGACTTTATTTATTTATTTATTGCCTGGGAAAGGGAGGGAGAAAGAGAGGGAGAGAAATATCAATGGGTGCTTGCCTGCACTTCCTACTGGGGACCTGGTCTGCAACCCAGGGATGTGCCCTGATTGGAAATTGCACCAGCAACACTTTGGTTCAAAGACTGGCACTAAATTCACAGAGCCACACCAGCCAGCTCTGTTTGTTTTATTGTTTTACTTATTGAATGTTTGCTAGTGATTAATTTCCAAATATATTGCTTGAATTTGTTTTCTTTCCTATATTTGACTTCCAGTTTCTTAGCATTGTGGTCAGAAAATATTGTTAACATAGCCCTGGTTGCTGTGCCTCAGTGGGTTGAGAACCAGCTTGTGAATTGAAGTATTACCAATTTGATTCCTTGTCAGCACACAGGCCTGGTTTTCAGGCTAGGTCTCCAGTTCAGTGTGCAGGAGAGGCTATTATACACTGGTGTTTCTCTCCTTTACTTTCTCCTTTATTTGTGCCCTCTCTAGGAAAAAAATGAATAAAATATTTTTTAAAATGCAAAAGAGGACACTTCTGACCAAGATGGAGGCACAGGTAGACACACTGTGCCTCCTTGCACAATCAAATGAAGCACAGAAACAATTTAAAAACACAAAAATAACAAGAACTGACAGAAAGTCAAACTGAATGGAAGTCCAACAACCAAGGAGTTAAAGAAGACACATTCATCCAGACCAGTAGGAGGAGTGGAGTCAGGTTGCTGGGGTGGAGGGGATTTGCAACTGGTAGACTAGGGTGCATAAGGCATTGGCTGGCAGACCCACCAAGGCAGGGGATTGTGGAAGGGGTGGGTCATGCAAGGTGGCCAGCAGACCAGGTGGTCCCACATTTGTGTACATATAAACCATGCAAAACTGGACAGTGGGACAGACTGCACAACCCGGGGGGGAAAGCCTTAAACCATTGATTAAAAACACATGTGGAGGTTGAGGTGCTGGGAGAAACTCCCAGCCTCACAGGAGAGTTCCTTGGAGAGACGCACAAGGTCCTAGAACATACACAGGGCAACCCACATGGGAATCAGCACCAGAAGGGCCCAATTTGCGTGGGGGAAGTGACTGAAATCTGGCAAAGAGTGGAGCAAGTATCACTGTTTTCTCTCTGACCACTTCCCCACATACAGCATCACAACACAGTGATGTGGGTTACAGCACCCAAGTGAATACCTAAGGTTCTGCCACTCACTATGTAACAGGCATGTCAAGACAAAAAAAAATGGCTCAAAAGAAAGAACAGATCAAAGATCCAGAAAAAATATAACTAAGCAACCAAGAGGTAACCAACCTATCAAATGCACAGTTCAAAACACTGGTAATCAGGATGCTCACAAAATTGGTTGAATTCAGTCACAAATTAGATGAAAAAATGAAGGCTATGCTAAGCAAAATAAAGGAAAATGTACAGGGAACTGATAGTGAAGGGAAGGAAAACTGGGACTCAAATCAATGATGTGGACTAGAAGAAAGAAAGAAACATGCAATCAGAAAAGAAAAGAAATGAGAATTCAAAAAATGAGGAGAGGCTTAGGAATCTCCAGGACATCTTTGAACATTCCAACATCCGAATTATAGGGGTACCAAAAGGGGAAGAGGAAGAGCAACAAGTGGAAAATTTATCTGAACAAATAATAAAGAAGAACTTCCCCAATCTGGCAAAGGAAATGGACTTCCAGGAAGTGTAGGAAGCTCAGAGAGTCCCAAAGAAGATGGAACCAAGGAGGAACACACCAAGGCACATCATAATTACATTACCCAAGGTTAAAATGGAGAGAATCAACAACAGAAAAGGAGGCAGTTAACCACAAAAGAATTCCCATAAGACTGTCAGCTGATTTCTCTAAAGAGACCTTGCAGGAAAGAAGGAGCTGGAAAAAAGAATTCCAAGTCATGAAAGTCAAGGACCTACAACCAAGATTGCTCTATCTAGCAAAGCTTTCATTTAGAATGGAAGGGCAGATAAAGCGCTTCTCAGATAAGGTCAAGTTAAAGGAGTTCATCATCACCAAGCCCTTATTATAGGACATATTAACAGGATTTATCTAAGAAAAAGAAGAGAAAAAATATGCACAGTAAAATGACAGCAAGCTCACAGTTATTAACAGCCACACTGAAAACAGAAATAAAAGGAAACTAAGCAAACACATAGAACAGGAACAGAACCACAGAAATGGAGATCACATGGAGGGTTATCAACAGGATAGTGGGAGGGGGAGAGAGGGGCAAAAGGTACAGAGAGTAAGTATTATAGATGGTAGGTAGAAAATAGACAGGGGGAGGGTAAGAATAGTACAAGAGATGTAGAAGTGAAAGAACTTATATGTACGACACATGGTCATGAACTAAAGGAGGGGAATGTGGGTGGGAAGGGTTGTGCAGGGTTTGGGAGGGAATGGGAAAACTGTAATAGCATAATCAATATAATATATTAAAAAATTAACTAAAAAAGCAAAAGTAAACATAATTAATGTGACTTCAAAATTTTAAATTTATTGAGGGATGTTTCTTCTCCTAGTACAAGATCTGTCTTGGAAAATTTTCCGTGTGAAATAAAGAAAAAAATGTGTACCCTGTAGTTTCATTGCAATGGTCTATAAATATATATCAAGAATACCTGTTTTGCAGTTAGTCTAATTTTATGTTTTTAACTTTCTAAAACAGAGTTTTAAAATAAGATTATTCTTCTTTATCCATACCATACCACATTTAATTCTCAAAAATAACTATTAAAAGTTATACTTTTTACCTCAGCCTTATAGATGAGGAAAGTAAAAGGTGTTTTAGCTACTTTAATTTCCTAAAACCATTAATAGCATTTCCAATTTTTTATTGATGAACTGTTTCCCCAGACACCCATGTCTAGTAATAATATAGTAAGAATGTTTAAAGAGATTAGTAAGATGGATGGAAAACAGAATTACTTGGCTCTAGCAAGGGGCTTTCAGAAGTATTTATACTACTGACTTTGTGGGTCTGAAGTTCACAGAGTTTAGCCACAGGTTGTCTATATGGCACAGGATTAAGATGATACAGTTAATCGTGCAAAGGCATAAGAAAAGGCCAGCCTTTGAAGTGTAAAAAAAAATGGCAACAAGTTTAGAAAGGGGTTGGACCAAATCCAGGGTACTTCCAGGCCCTTCTCACCCATAATGCTATTCTCTGCTTGCCAGGGCATGTACCATAAAAATGGGAGGCATTTTCTCTGCAATCAAAGATCACTAACCTCTACTATTGTCTTGTGATCCTTCAATCAAGTCCATATTTGTAAAATGCCTACAGATACAAACAACGCCAAGAAATCACCACATATGACATAGAGGAGAAGACATCAGGTGCAGTATAGTCCGACCGCTTGATCCTGTGATGAAATTAAAGATCAATTGTTGTGTCTGCCTTTTTTTTTTTTTCAGAGTTATCATGTGGGACTCCATCCATAGGGCAACCCAGATGCCACAGGTGAGAATAAGTCTACCAAGACATGATCTGCTTGGGGAGGAAAGGTGGCTGATCTATCAAAGGAGAAGGGCCAAGAGCCTTTTCCTCAATGGGCTTTTATTAGGTTCATTTTACACAGGAATACAGGAAAAGCTCATTAATCATTGTCAGGCAGTAAGGATCAAACAACAGATAACATACAAAAAAACTACTAAGACTTATTCTGAGTCAGGGTCTGTTAGCTAAAGGGCTACAAACCTTTGGGAAACAAACTCATTTTCTGCTCTGACCCTTATCATTTAATTGAGAGCATTCTTAGCAAAGCAGGTTTCACAGGATTTTGTATATTCTTTCTTAGGCCTGATCACCTGGGGAACCCACCCTTTCCAGGACAGGGCTGCATCACCCTTTGTCATTGTTTCAGGCTTAAGTCAGGCAGGGGAAGCAGGGCAGCCAAGAGATTAGGAGACTTCTCGCAGACACAATGAGGACTCAAGCTATGTCAAAGCTGTAGGGCAAGGGTTCATCACCCCCTTTTGCTGTAGCCCCCCAAGTCCTTCCCTGGGGCCTCCTCATGATTGTGCCTGTCTTAGGTCATTCTCCCTGTGGGGAATCTTACCTGTCATTGGCTAACTGATCAAACATTGGGGGCCAGTTATGGACAAAGTAAAAGGAGTAGAAGCTTCATTCCTGGGGGGGAGTAAGCTTTGTCTCCCTAGTGGCTTATGGTCCCAAGGTCACTCACTCAGCCTCAGCCATGTGGGTGTTACAGCTCCTGAAACCAGGCAGGGTAGTTCCCAACAAGTTATGATAGTGTTTTAGGGTGGGCCTGATTCCATGAGCTACATAAGATATAGAGTTGAAGGAGTGAACTGCATCCAAAATACCACCAAATATCTGAGTGGGCCTAGGGATTTTTCTGCTGCCCCCAGGAATCAATAAATAGCCACACCAAACCCTAAAACCCAATCTAGATAAATGGCATCTGAAACTCCTTGACAGTTTGCTTTCCAGTGATTTTTCCAAACTTTTGAAGGCCACGGTCAAATGAAGATGGAGGTAGAAGGCCTTTTATAAGTGAGTGGAAATTTATAAAGATCAATAAGCACAGCAGGTCCAGCAATATATTCTGCAAAACCAAGTACCAGGTAAACACCAGCCATGGCTGATCCAATATAGCCATCCAAATACACATAAAATATATTTTCTAACAACTTTCATGGAAACAGAGACTCAGAGAGATTAGGGGTTAGCCCCAAGACACAACCTAGAATTGGGCAGAGTCATCATGTGACATGGAGTCTGTCAGTGCTCACCTAGCACAAAGCTAGCCCAGAATATTTTGGGTGCTGTTGCATGTCAGAAAGGAAAAAAAGATAGTTAGTTGTGGGGGGATCCACCATGAATGAGAACAATTCTACCAAGACATGATCTGCTTGGGGAGGAAAAGTGGCCAATTTCTCAAAGGAGAAGGGCCAGGAGCCTGTTGTTCAATGGCCTTTTATTGGGTTTAATTTGCACAGGAATGCAGGTAAAGCTCATTGATCATTGTCAAGTGGGAATGATTAAACAATAAATAACATTCAAAGAAGTATGAGGGCTTATTCTGAGTGAGGGTCAGTTAGCTAAAGGGCCATAAAACTTTGGGAAAAGAAACCCTTTCTATGCTTGAACCCTAATCATTTAAATTGAGGGTATTAGCAAAGCAGGATTCAAAGGATTTTATGCATTCTTTTTCAGGCCTGATTGCCACTGGGAATCTGCCCTTGGCAGCATAGGGCTCCACCCACCTCCGGCATTGTTTCAGGCTTAAGTCAGGTAGGGGAAGTAAGGCAGCCAAGAGATTAGGATACTTCTCACAGACAAAATGAGGACTCGGGCTATGTCAAAGTCAAGGGGCGAGGGTCCATCACTCCCTTTTTCTATAGCTTGTCTCCTTAGTTTCTTATGGTTTCAAGTTCTCTTTACTCAGCCTTAGCCATGGGGGGTCATATGTCTCGAAACAGGCAAGGCATTTCCCAACAATTAGTCATATAAACCATGATCCTACATGTGAAGTTTAGTAGCATGGACACTATGGGGACTTCAAGCATTATGCCTTCTGGAGATCCCTCAATTTGCAAGCCCATCCAGCAACAAATTGATGCCATCCTCACAATAAATTATCCAAAATGGACCCAATGTCACCAAATAACATTTAAAAAGCAGAACAGTAAACTTCCAGGGGTCACCAAGGAACACTCAGCACTTCAGAGATGTTTTTGCAGGGACAGATGTGCACAAGATGAAGAAACTCTAAGCTGTAAATGTATAATTCGAGTTTAATGGTGAGGAAAATTATCCAGTTATTATTTTCAAGGCATTTAGTTATCTGAGGAAAACTGACCCCCCCCCTTTATGGGTTGTCTGTATTTATGTTACAGAACAGGGCCAAGGGGGATTTAGATATACTATTACTGAAAGGAACCCCACCAGGTTCATTTGTCTGCCGCTAGAGGAAAGACATCTCTCAAAGCCAGAAATTTGTGAAAAGAAAAGGAAACATTTATTTAAAGATGTGGAGACTTAAAGTAGTGACCTGATGTCTTCATTAAAATATCAAAGTCCTTTAGGATATCCACAGACATACACAGTCCTTCCTTCTCCCTCTGCCCTAATCTGGGGTACCTACTCAGGAAAAGAAGTAGACATCCATGATTGAGCCTTCCATCACCATCAGCTGTGTCACCACCAGAATTTTCAGTTAATCCAAAGCCATGTGACACCTTCTCATGGCCCAAGCAAAAGTCCTTGCACCCCTTTTCTTCCAGGCAAAGTCTCTCTCCTGCTTCCTAAACCACATGGCCAAAAGGAGCACCCCAAAGCCACATGGTTCTCTCTCTACTGCCACAGCCATGTGGTACTCTCCTATCAAAGCTGCAGGGGTCTTCACTCTGCCAAAACTACATGGTTCTCCTCTACTCTAGCTGCTGTGTCTGGGTTTAAATCCCCGTGCCAATCTTCCTCTGTACCCCCATTTCCGACTCCTCCTACAATCAGTTATACCTACCAGCATTCCTGTATTATTCCAAGTTTACTGGGCTGCCATCATGAGTCTGGGCAGGTGTGGCCCCAAGGTGTGGAGCCAATCATCTCCAAGGGCTCACGTAGGTGCTGTAACCAGGAGGAGTTGCATCCAAGTTACATCTTGGGTGGAAGTCACTCCCTTCTCCCTGGCTCAAAGCATGGCCACAGGATTTAACATATCTATGAAACCAGTTAAGGGTTATAGATATGTTAAATGACCATACCAGACATTAGCTGCAAAGCTGTTGCTATGCAAAACAACTCTGCATGTTCCTGCTCCATGTGTCCCTTTCCCCAACTTACACCTGAGGGAGAGGAATTGGGGAGTGAGGACATCTTATATACCTTTCTAATATTTCCTGGACACCTTGAGTTCTGGAGCCCATTCCAAATCCCTCTTTGGGGCCCCCCTCTTGGCTGCACCCTGTTTCAATCACATTGAAAACCAAAAACAAGAATCATGGGATTACTTGAGAGATAAAAAATTCCCTTGAAGAACTAAATATGCATTACTGATAAGAATACTTTAGAAGAATGCTAATAGAAGGAAAGGTCTCAGCTTGATAAAGACAATATATGTCAACCTCACAGCTAACATAATACTAAATTGTAAAATAATGAAAACATTTTTAAAGATCAAAAACTAGTCAAGAGTTTCTACTCTAATTACTATTATTAAAAATAACAGTGGAGAGAGAGAAGATGGCGGCATGGTAAGAGGACGTACATCTCTGCCTCCCACACATAGGTCTTAAACCGGGACATTTTTCAAAGCAGCACAGCAAACAGACACCAGAAACACAGCATACTTGAAAACAGATTATCGAAAATTGCAGTGGACGTTGAAAAACTGGACGGTAAGGAGAGTACTCCGGTGGTGCGGAGACCAGGGCGGGGGCCGAGAAACCGGGCCAGGGCTGGCCGTAAGTCTCAGGGGAGGGAGCTGGGACATCGCTCCCTGGGCAGCTCCCTGGCACGCCAGCATAAACCTGGTCGCTTGAAATCTCAGTCAGGAGTTAAGACCACATAGCCCCGGGAGGAACGAACGCGGGAGCTGGAGCGAGCACCTTGGTCCGCGCGACATTGTAAAACCAGCCGCTCCCTGATCAGCCAAACAGGGACCCGGCAGCTTGGAGACCGGGGTCGGGGCTGAGAAACCAGGCCAGGGCTGGCCGAAAGACGCAGGGGAGGAAGCAGGAACATTCGCTCCCTGGGCAGCCAAGCAGCGACCCGCCACGCCAGCATAAACCTGGTCGCTTGAAATCTCACAGACAGGAGTTAAGACCCCATAGCCCCGGGAGGAACGAACACGGGAGCTGGAGCGAGCACCTTGGTATGCGCCCGCAGAACATTGTAAACAGCTGCTAGGGGATCGGTGCATCAGCGCGCCAAGGGAGACCCGGTGCGACAGAGCGCGCAGTCGCTGGGCATCATAGGGGTTGAGCCCTGTTCCTGGGACAGTTGAAACCTGTGCAAGGAAGACTCAGGGAACATCGGGACTTGTGGGCGCACGACCACAGTTCGTGCCTGGGTCCCTGGGCAGAGAATCTAGGGGCACCTCTGAGGACAGTAGGCCAGAGAAAACTGAATGCTGAACAAGGGAAAAATAAAAAGAATAAAAAACAATACG